>VZRQ01010471.1:844725-917607 GCA_013397975.1 Machaerirhynchus nigripectus | reverse complement strand
CGAGGTGAGCGAGCGGCCGGGCCCGAGGCGGCGCCTCGCCGTCCGTGTTACCTAACCGGGACCGGGGCGGGGGGCGGCCGCCGGTCGTGCCCCGGCGCCCAGGCCGCTCAGCACCGCTGCAGTGGGCAAGGGGAACTCTGATGGGGCAGGGGGGGCCGAGGGCGAGTGTCCCCGTTGCCAGGGAGACGGGTCAAGCGGCAGCTCCGGCCGCCGGGGCGCCCCTGGGCACCGGGCAGCGCTCCCGCCGGCCCTCGGCTCCGCGTAGGAGGCGGCGGGGAGCGGCGGTGGGGGGAGGATGAGTCGGAGCCCGGGATGGCTCCGGGACGCCGTGAGTCCCTCTCCCCGCGGGGTTATGCGGGGACGTGCTCCAGGTGCTCGGCTGGCGGCGGCTCCGTGAAACATGGCTCTGCCGCCGCGACACGGGCGCTGGAAGGCGTCTCGTTACTCGGTGCGAGCTGCGCTCTCGTGAACCGGGACTCTCGCTACTCGTTTGAGTGACAAAAACACGCTTTTACTCCTCTCCGGCGTTTAAATATGCGAGAGCTCACAACTGCCAATGATCTAGGCGCTCTGATTGCTGGAACACTGTATCTGCAGCCCTCGCAATTGAAAAGGTGCTGCTCAGGTGGTTGTAGGTGATGGTGGGGAAAGATCTGGTTCCCGGCACGAATATCCCGTTTGGTCGATCTGGAGCGATTCTCCCGAAGCAGCGCGGGTCGCTGCGATGCCGCAGGTTGCGGATGGCTCATTGCTGCCGCTCTCCCAGCCTGTCGGCGGAGGGTGGATTCAGCCCGTGGAGCGAGCCCGGCTTGTCTGAGCGGGCTCTGGCGGAGTCGGAGTGACAGCTGATCCATAGCTGTCACACCAAACACTGGGAAGCAGCGTGCTTGGCACCAGACACCACAATAAAATGTGAAAGAAATGGAATTACCGTTTAAATCTTACCACGGGGAAATAAACTGCAGACGTGGATCACAGCAAATAGTGTGACTATAGTTTTTAAAGCTTGCCATGAATTTTTCCAGTTTTATAGGGCTAGGAAAATATCTTACAAACGTTTCAAAGGCAAGCTGGCGTTAGTCTTATTTGCATAAATGTTCATGGCAGCATTTGTTCAGTCATGAAAAGATCAGGAGCAGACCCAGAGGCCACAATCCTGTTAACTGTAGCGCATAGGGTAAAGGATTACTGTAGCCTTGCCAATTCCTGTTGATTGCGGGATCTGCCTGCATGAAGCAGTTGGCAGGGGCAAGACCACTGAGGCATGTTCAATTCTTTAGCGTTTTTATCTGAAAACCGTGTTTGCTGTTTAAGTAGATCCTACAGAAATCCAGTGATGTGCTGAATAAGTAATACAGTTACCACAGATGCTTAAAAAGCCACCCATATATAGCTACTCAGTCACATCTTTGTGTTGTTCAAGTTTACAGATGATTACAGAGAAATTTTTTCTTTACTTTGAAAGTATTCCAGAAAAACTCCTTTAATCTTTTGTCTGCTTTTCAGACTGTGAATAATTTGACAGCATCTGTAAAGCACTTTACAGTTATGTACGAAGTACTACACCAGTTATGGGTATTCTGAGAAACTCTTAAAAAATAATAAGCTCTTGATTTAGTAGGACACTAAAAATAATGCAGTTGTACCAATTAACAACCCTTAAGCACAAGATTTTTTTTTTTTTAGGTGCCTACAGTTTTTATAAAACTATTGTGTTTTACTGTACCTACAAGCAACAAAAGGCCCTGTTAATTCCTGTATAAGCATGCATGGAAAAAATGGACATTTGGGCAGCTATTGAATTGACAGATGGGGGGAAGATTGTACTCCTAATATTTCAAGACGGGAAGAAGTTGCCTTGGGGTTTCTTTGAAAATGGTCCAGTGAGATTGGCAGGTATACCTTCCATTCAGTTCCAAGTGAGAGAAAGTGCTGTTAGGGAAGGAAATTTTAATATGGAAATTGAAGGGTTGTTTATTTAATGCTTTGTAGCTCAGCACAAACCACACAGAAGATGAGATTGAGCACCGTCTTTACTGTCAGAAAACAATGGGATATTTTAAAAATAAAGATGACTATGCAGAAATGTAATTTGTGGATGTATTTTTATGAAAGCAAGCTTGGAAGCAATTGAGCTTCAAACTGACCCTGAACAAATAGTGTAGAGTCTTGCCTTGGACAAGAAATATAAGATTCCCAGGGATGTTCTAGTGGAGTTGTAATCTTTCTTCAGTCCTGTCTTCTCTTTAGGACAGGACATGAACAACTGTGTTCAAGATGGCAACTCTTGTTAAAAAGTCTGTGTATTACTAATTGTGTAAGTGAATTTGACCTGGGATTTGAATTTGAACATACAAAGACATTTGTGTAGCGTCGAGGGAGGTGGTTTTGTTTTGGTTTTTTCCTCTCTTTTTATTAAGGGGAGCAATAAATTTTGATTTTACAGTAAGGAGAAGTATGGTTAGAAGATCAGTAGCAGATAGAAATTTATGCTTGCATGGGTTCTTTCTTCAGTGGGCACTGAAAAAGTAAAGTGAGTGTGATTTGGACAGAGAAAATGCTGTGTTCATTAAAAAATTACTTTTTTGTTGTCTATTTTTGATTCAGAATGTGTTTCTTTTGCCTGAAAAGTCAGAAATTGATGTAATGTAGCTTCTGACACTGATGATCAGCTTCTACAAAGCAGCAAAAGGGAATGTATTTAATAAGAAATTCATGGCAGTGCTGTGGTGTTTTTGATCGATTCTGCTGACTGGAATATGATGAACTTAATGGCAAAGAATGACAGTAATTTAATGACACACTAGCATGGGGAAGTGATGGTTATAAATTGAACTAGAAATGGGAATTGGATTAAGTGAAAAATGAAATTAATTTAATCACTTGGGTGAGAACAGATGACAGAGTTATTGGGAAAAACTAGCCAAACAAAAATACCATGCAGTGTAATTACACTTACCTACAGCAACCACATATTTGTCTTATTTTAATTACTTTATTGAGAAAGAAAAGCTATCCTTCATATTACTCATCTATCTAAGACTTTGATACGATACTTGCTAGTGTGTTCTCTGCTCTGAGGAATTCAATTACCCTGATTGCAGGGAGTAGAGGGGAATCTTGTGTTTGAATTTTTGTATCTCTCTTCTTTAGAGACAGAGGAACAAGTGCCAAAAGGCTAAAATTTACAAGATTTTCCTAAGAAATTATTAAATTTTTAGAAACCTGATTTTAAAATTTTTAACAGTTTATTCCTCACACAAAAAACCCCAAAACCACCCTGCTACTACTAACTGGTAGTACTAGTATATCTCCTCAAATTTCTTGAATTATCTGATATTATACTTAGTAGTGAAAGACATAGAATCCTTGACAGTGATTTCTAAAGCCTCAATTCTTTGTGTTCTGGCCTTTTGACCACTTAGGAGATAAAATGAGGTCTGCTGCTCTGGCATTCTGTGTGCATACTATATTGCACAACTGTGTGCTTGTAGATGCAATGCTTTCATTTCCAAGAGACTTTTGAAATTTTACTGTCAAATTCTGATTAGTGAAAATAAGTAAAGAGTAGAGACCTTTCACAACGTCTTGTAAGCAGTTGTTTTATATAATGATTTTTAAAAAAAATTTGTCTCTTGTGTGGGTTTTACCCCTGACTGAATTTTGGGCTTTGAACCTTAGTTCAAAGTTAGAACCTTCAAATTGAGAAAAAACACGCTTAGGAGACTATTTTTCCAGGGGAATTCCTGCTAAGCCTGAAGAAGTTTCACGGACTAGAGGCAACTCTGGGAGGTAGTTTCAAGAGAAGAAAATGAAGCAATTATGTTGGAGTTTGACAGTTTAAACTGGGAGACCAGGAGAGCTTTGAAACTCCTGGTTCTGGGTGTTCCCGTGTGGACCAGCCATCCTGAATCTGCCTCACCTTTATAGAAAGGGAAGTGTCTAATGTAGGCCAGAAAGGATCTGCAGCAGCTTCTGGGCAGGTGCTAGCTTGTGTTCTAGATTCTAGAAAAATGTTTTGTCAAGATTTTATCAGACATGTGTTTTAATTGCACTTTTAACTATGGAAAAATTTGTACATAGCTAAGATTCAGCACTGAAGTCTGTTAGCGGGCTTGCTGTGGACCTGCCGAGTTTGTCTTCCTCTCTGGGGCAGGAGTTTTGCAAAGACGAGGTACCTGAACTAGGAAACCTTTTGTGCTCCTTGCTGTCCGTGGCAGTGAAGTCACTTGGGGCAGATGGCTTGTGGGAACTGGGCAGTACCAAGGGGTCTTTATGCACCTACAGACATTGCTAGATATTCGAAATACATCTCTTCTTCGGCTTGAGACAAGAAAGATGCTCTTTCAAAAAGTGACATTCCAGTAGTGAATGCTGTGCAAATTCCAGTCACACTGATGCCATTTGGAAGCTATTGACCTTGATATCACCAGTTGGATATTTCCCTGTGATGAGAAAGCAATGAAAAACATAAACAATTATGAGTAAAATAAATCAGAGGCTTCAGAACGTACATAATACTTGAAAATGCATCATTTTTCTTCCTCTGAGTTAGGTGACTACTCTGAACAGTTATGTAAATTAAGAATTTGTTCTGCCAAAATTTCCGTAGCAATATGCTGCAGCAGTTTAGAAGAGCTTTAATTGTAGGGAATGAGCTCTGTGGGGGGATAAATATTGTAAATATTTTGATTCATCAGTATGTGAAGGTTAAGGTTGTTCTGAAGAGTGTCTTTTTCTACAACCATCTGTCTTTGTTTTTCCTGGCAGAAATGATACATACAGTGATGGTATTTGACAGTATAGATGCTGTAATGTTGGAGCCTAATTTATTGTTGTGTTTTTCCTGAATGCTGTGATTGTTTAGGATAGATCTTAAGATAATGGGTTTTTTCCCTCAGGAATCTAAATTTTTCAATTTTTTTAACCCTTTGTGCCTCCAGAATAGCCTTTCATTCTAGTCTTCAGTAAGAAACCACTTGAAAAAATTCTCAGCATCACTAGTTTGGATTACAGGGGGATTTAGTTTTGAAGGTATCGTATCTCAGAGTGATTGAGGTCCAGTTCTGCAGTGTTGATGAGGCTCAATTTCTGTCCTGTATGTTTTGTTCATTTTTTTAAGTGATTTCTTAAGTGAAAACAGCATTGCTTAGATTAATAAAAATTTTTGAAGACGATGTGAGCAAGCTTATGGCCTTATTATGTCTGAAACATTTTCCATCAGGTTTCACTTCAGGTTAAATAAAATAAAAGGGCTACTGCCCTTTGTAAGCTAAACTGTGCCTCTACCTGGCTTATCAAGACAAAAAAGATAAAAACCTGTGGTTGAAGAAATGTCATCAGGATATGTAGAATGTTTTTTTTCAGGTTTATTTTTGAAATTTTCTAAAATTGGTATTAATGTTTGTCTTCCTAACATCTACATTTATAAGAGAGTGTCTTGAGTAATAGCTTTTTCCTGATCTAATACGGATTTTAAAATTATGTCTTTAAAGCAATAAGAAGGAGGTTCTCCCTTTGAGGGTATACATCTTCTGTGGTTTTTTGCCTTTTCTCTGCTAGTTTTGAAAGCTCTCTTTCAGTCAGTGACCTATATTTTAGTTGCATAAAACAAAAAAAAATAAGAAAGAACTGAGGTGATGTTTTCAGAACAGAACTGGGACTTTGACTTTAATGAACTGTGGAGATCAAAACAGAGGTCTCAAGAGTAAGGCTGAACTGAAGTACTGTCTTCTTGAGGGGATAACAGTACCTGTTTTGTGGTATATTCCTTAGCTGAACTTCCTTTTTTTTCACTTTTTCCGTAGAAAACTCAGGCAAACAAACAGGAAGGGCAGAACAGGAGCAGAACTCCTTTCTGGCAGGGCCTTAGTGCATCAGCACTGGAGAGTGTGCCATCCCCCTGCTGCGCTGAGCTTCCTATCCTTGGTGAGGTTACATTAAAGTACACCGGGGATTTCTTGTCTGTCGTGGTCTGCGGTGACTTTTGCATACAAATGTAGCTGCAGTATTTGCGTGTAGGGAAAGCGTGTAGGAAATTGAATGATGGCAATGCAACTGAAGTCTTGTCCATTAACATTTCATTTATGTGGCCCCATCCTCCAAACACACTCACAGAACTGCAAAAACGTTAAGTGTTGTCAAAATGTAAATAGAAGAACTAGATGTGCTTTGCTTGCTTAGGGAGAATAACTATGAATGGAAGTGAAACAGAAGGAGGAATTCAGCATTAGAGAGCAAGTCAAACTCCCAACTGTTTCCATAGCCAGGGCTGGCTACTGAATACAGGAGGAAGCTCTCCTGGACCAGTGTGACTGGATCCTCAAGTATATATTGAGTTTAAATTGTGCCATTTCAATTTTTTTCTTTTTTTTTTGTCCCTCCTTTTTTTTTAATTAGATTTTTTCAATTTCTTTAAGAACTTTTGATTAGGTCCATCGTGCATAATGTCGTCATATTCCATGCTTCACATCTTTGGGTGCAAATGACAGCAGATGAGAACAAGTCATACACAAAATTAGTGGAGTTTATATTCCTTGCAGCTGTTCACATTTCCCCAGGATTCCCAATCCACCAGAGTGCAACTCTACCTTAAAGGCTGGAAAGCTGCTAGACAGGCTGTTTGAATTTCCTGTCTTTGCTAATTACAACTAACTCTTGCACTATGGACTTGTATTGATTTTTAGTTGTGTTGCTGGGTAGGTGAAGAGAATTAAGGCTCTAGTAACAGAACCTTGTCAGTTGTAATTTGTGGCAGTTTAAGACATAAATACCTCCAGTTTTCCACCTTCTTCTGCTCGTATTGCAGAGCTGAAGGAGTAGGACAAGTGCCTGCATTTTGCCTGGTTGTAGGCACTATTGTGGGATGTCAGTATGGGTTTGTACCATGACACCAGTGGCAACACAAGTGTCACCTGTGCTCTGAGGAAATAATATGTGGCAGAGTATGGGGCATACAGGGGAAGGGGAGTTGAGGCATCTTCAGTGGCATACACTGGTTCTGTGAATTTCACATTATTTTTCTATATTTTGTCCTGTCACTGGCCTGTGTACTGTGAATGTTGAAAATTGTTGTTGGAAACCCAAGGAGTGAATTTCCATAGGCTGTGTCTTTAGTTCCTGATGTATTTATCCTTTGGCCCAGGTAGTGAGGGAGATTGCTGTGTGATCACCAAGGAGCCTGTAGCAAACCAGAGGAAGCCCTGGACACCTAAAAGGAGAAGGAAAAAAAAACCCGTGGTAATATAGCTACAGCGATCTAAAGATAGAAGAGAGAAGGGTGGGGTTTTGTTGTTTATTTGGGGTTGTTTTATTTTATCGTTGCTGTTGTTTTTTGGTTTTTTTCTGAGCTAGTTGGTATTGTCTGCAGGAGGGAAGAAAAAAGTGCAAACAGAAGTATTTCTTTCGCTTAGACCTGAAGAAGGCACAGAAGTCTAAACACTTGTCTGTTCTTTTTCTAATTCAACTTCTGCTCCTAATTAAAGGTGTGAGATTAAAAATTATTTAAGATCTTAATTTTAGGAATTTTTTCTTGAAACAGCAGTTCTTCTCCAAGTAAAGTTGTTTCTCAGACTAAGGAGGGCTTAGGAATGGTTGAAGAAAATCTTGAGCTGTAAATTCAGAACCTTCTATTTGAAGGGGAAAAAAAGCCACTCTATCTGTTGTCAATTAAGATTATTTTCCATCTGTTTATCTCAGTTACACACATTTGAAAACTGTCAGAAGAACCAGACTTTATCAGAAAATTCCATCTAATGGGTTTATGACACCTTATGCATCTTGTTTTGACAGAAGATGTTCTGCAGCAGTACTGGCTTGAGGTACTCATGATCCCTCTGCCCTCCTGCTGCAGCTTATTGCTCATGTGTTTTGCTGGTATCAATGTTCGTGGAAGGGTGTTGGGATAAAAAATAAGAAATAAACCAGGCTCCCCCCTAAAAATTAAAAGCAACCCCACAAAAGTGTCTCTTCAACCAGGTCAGGCAAAAGAAGGAAGTATGGAAGCCAGCACTGCTGCTGAACTTGCACCCATTGTATCTTGAAAGAAGAGAAAGTTGCTTTGACCTGTAATGAATATATGCAGACTAGAGAAAGGCGTGTGGACTCTAAGTGCTTAGTTTTCTTTCATAGAGTCAGGGGTAAAAGGTGTTAAAACAGTGGGTTTATTTAGCAATTTCTGGCACTGATTTGTAGTAAGCAAATGTTTACACTGCAGCTTGCCATAAATAAACAGAAGGGTGTTTGGAAACCCTTACCAGCTTTTGTGTAGGAGAGAGCAGTCATAACAAACTGGTTCTGTGAGAAACTGAAAACAAATAAAAGATGGGCTGTTATTCATGGTTTGCAAAGGCAGAAGAGACTGTGAACAAAAAAAAGTAAGTAATTTTCAAATACTGAAAAACATTGTTTGTGAACTTGGAATAAATTTCAGTAACATTTCATGTTTTCCTGTTTTCAGTCTTTAGAAAACATAAAGAAAGAAGGACAAATTATTTTAACCAACTTCAGCCTCAGAGAAGGGTGAAAATCTTCAGCTCTGTTCAATACTGCTGTGAGTCTTTTATGTCTCCCCAAGGTATTTCCAAGGACATTTCCTACCTGTTTCTGAGTGTTAACAATCTTGCAGTCACTTAAAATGTTGTAGTTAACTAAAGAAAAGAATTCTTTCAAAAGTCCCCTAACAAACCTTTTCCTACAAGGAAAAGCTCTTCTTTTAGTACTTAATGAGATTATTACCTACCACAAGGAAGTTATTTTCCTTATTGTTTTGTGTTCTTGGGGTTTTTTCAGTCCAACATTAGTGTATAAAGGGATAGGTAAGCAATAATAAGGTAAGTAGAGCATTTCCAGTTGTGTAGTTGAAGGATGGATTTTTGGGGTTTTTTTTAAGTAGTTGTTAAATGGTACCAAACCCCAAAGTCAACATTCCATTTTTATTTTATATTGACACATAGTTTTTGTGATTGAGTAATGTCCAAATATCTTAGTACCTGATAACTCAAAATTACTTTTTTGCAACTTTTTTTGTGGTTTTCATGCAACCACAGCAATTTACCAAAGAATCTCCAACCTTAGAAGATAGACTAGACTCAGACTAGAAATGGAGCTGATGAAATGGTAATAAAAACCATGGCTCAGGCTGAACTTTTTTCATAGTTATTCCCCGTGTGGAGTGGAAACATGTCTTCAGCAATCTTACCGTCTTCACAGAGAATCTCTTGTTTGTAGGGTTCCACTGGGACCAAGTAGGCAGGGAAATGGTATTAATAGCTAAATGTATTTGTGACTGTGATGGTAGTGAGAAGAAATATGTTTTACAGAAGAGATGAAACCTTCCATATAAAATGTCATTAGGGCATACAAGTTGACTGTGCTGTCAACTAAGAGATACCCACTTAGCTCTGAACAAAGTAGCAAAACGTGTAGGAGCACTGTTTGTGGTGTAGTATTTTGTGTGAGTGACGTGCTGAGAAATTACTTGTATGTCTGCAGGTCTCTGCATTGGGCTATGTTGAATGCCGGTGAGGTGGTGATCCTTTGGGAACTGCGGGTCAGTAAATTCCAGTCCAGATTCAGAAATTTTATTCTCTTTCTCCGTGATAAATAGACTTCAAAGACCACACTTAGATGGTAATAAATTGGGGAAATGAGTTCTAATAGTATTGCTGCATCGGATTTTGATTCATCTTTGAGAAGGTTTGTATTGCCAGTGGCACTTACTGAAGAAATTTCATGAATAGCTTTTAGTTCTAGTTAGTGTGCAGATTGTGCTCTTTCTCTCCTGAAAATGAGTGACAAGAGCCTTTATTTGCTTATCTTGAAACTGGTATAAATACAGAGGTAAAAACTTGCATTTGTTTTTCAAATACAACTGAGAGTTAGCCTGAGAGCAAGCTAGTGGTGAAGCCAGTCCTAGTGCTGATGCAAGAGCTTCTATATGCTCAGTGAGTGGCAACACTGTCAGATCTGCAAGTTAAAGTACTTGCAAGGTGGAGAGAGATCTTTCAGACTTTATTTATTTATTTATCTATTTATTTATTTATTGGAGATCAGTTGTCTCCTGATTAGATGGGGGTGACTGCAGTGTTGCCAGGTAAATGAATACACCTGGCCAAAGTAGTCCTGCACTTCTTGGCTGCATTAGGCATCTTACTGTCCAAAGATGGAAAAGGAGTCAGTGAGTGCTTAGAGTGCTGGCTCATGTACAATACAATGGCTCAGTTCCTTGGCAAGGTGAGGAGCAGTCTGTCCCCTACAAATTCTCTGACTCAAATCCAGCTTCTTGTGTGTGCCATTTGGTAAAGAGAAATCAAACACAATATAATTATCCTCTTAGTCCTTGGATGTATCTGCAGTATCCTTGGGCTTGGCCACTGGAGGGGATGAGTGGGTGCTTCAGGCCGTCTTTATGCCAGTCAGCATTTTTTGGGCCAGCATGTCTCTGTTTCCAGCTCGACATTGATGAATAGCTTCCATTTGTTATATCATTGAATGACTTTAAATCTCAGCATTGTCATTCTCAAGCAAAGTCTAAAAGTCAGTTCCCAGACAGCAGTAATCACATAAATTCAGACACTCCCCAGTAGAAGTCACAAGCCTGGTGTTAGATTATGTTTTCAAGCTTCTCTCAGTAATCTTCAGCCCTATAAACTTTATTCTTTTTTGTGAAGAGAGAGCTTCTGGTACAGTTGTATTCAAGGAGGTTCATTTGGTGACAAGGAAGGAAATCACCATGACTGGTTTATTTTGGCTATTTCACACCTTAAAATGTGTTTATTTTCTGATCATGGCTTACCTGTGATTGCAACAAAACTCCAGTGTTCAAGCTTGAGTTAACATTTTCCTTCCTAAATCAGTCTGTGTCAAATTCTGATTTAGAAATTCAGTTGATTTTAGGGATCATGCTGTCCCATTGATTCTTCTAGAGGTGTACTAGCAGTTATACATTTAAATTTTATTATTTGGTATGGTCCAAATGTAAAAGCAACCTACGTAGCTTCTATGTGGGTTAGAGGCTGGGAATCTAACAAAAAAGTAGCTGGAGTAAAAGTAATGTGGAAGTGTTGTGATACAGCATGTAAGTCAGAATAATATAGTAAAATACAGTAATTCAGATTTCTCCCAAGCAAGTTTTTTTTTTTTAATTTTGCAAAGTGTCTAGTATAAAATAGTTGGATATAGGCAGTTTAATTTCATCACAATTCCTTTACAGAGTGGATTGTCCCTTTTATGTCAGCAAATGTTGCTTTTGCTTGTTTAAAAGTTCATAGCAGCTGGAATCAAATGCTTTACTCTCAAACAAGAGTGATTATTAAGAAGTTAATCTCTGATCATGCTGGTACCAGCAATATTTAATGTCTTTTAAATAATTAAAAATGCTAATGTGAGATCTGGTAGATATATAAAGTGCACAGTTAAAGCAATTAACAGCATAAGATCTTGACAAACGAATTTTTGATGTAAGTTCTTTTCCACTACCAGAAGATCCCAAACCAGCCAACACTGAAGTGAAACCCCCCCCAAACCTGTGTAATACAAGCTTGACAACTCTGTGCTCTGCTAAAAAGATTGTGGATCTTTCAGTTTTGGTTAGAGCTTTGACTTCTTCAAGTACTTCAATAACATTTTTAGGAATGAAGGATCTATTTTGGCCTTGCATGTGTCCATGAAGAAGAGATTGGGAGGAAGAAATCTCTTCAGGGCTCTCTTGTAGGGTTTTGGTGTTACCATATCCAGGAAAATCTTCATTGTTTTCTGGGATATGGTAGTAACAGTAATAGGCCACTGTTGTCCCTTTGGTAATTCATGGTTACTTTTTTTTATGATTTTCTTCTCTACCTGGCAGTGTAGTTTTGATAGAGATGTTCACTGTAGCCTCTAGGAGCTTTGGCTTTCCCAGACATCATAGTTGGCAGAATTATCTTTTAAGAAGGCTTCTTAGTGTGACTCAGTTTTGATATATTCTAATTTGTTGCCTTAACTTTTGACTCTCAGAAGCATTACATTTAAAAGCAAAAATTTTAGTGATTGTTGGAAATTTATTCCATGTTCTTTTAATTGCTTGGATTTCTTCTGCTTGATGACCATCTGCTGGAAAACTTTGAAAATACCCTCACTGAAACTTACTTAAAGAAAATAAATTCTTTTGCTCTTTTTCAGGAGTCATTCAGGGCTCAACTTACCTTCTGGAATAGGAATGTCTAGTGCCACTTGAGATACTGATCCAGAAGGGACTGGATATCCTGGGTCTCCTACGTCATCTTTCTCATCTCCCCAGGAAGATGGCTTAGATACTCTATGGGGTCTGAAATAACAGTAAATTTGTGTATTATCAACTGATTTCAAGTATTAATTGAGTTTAACTGGAAAAATTAAAAAAAAGTATTGCTTGCAAATATTGTATTGCTTACAAAGCACTATTTTTATCAAGTGAAATAATCAGCAAACTTCATATAAACAGTAGTTGCACCTGCATTGCTACCAAGTTTTCCTATCCTAAAAAAAAAAAAAGAAAAGAAAAAGTTCTTGCTTATGACAAAAGAAGGGTTTAGTGCTACAGGACATTTGGTTTGGATTCCTGTTATTTCTAGACAGGAGTTAAAAGGATTTCTTGGCAGTTCCAATAAACGGAAAAGACTGAAACTCATAAATGTGCCCTACTGGGACACCTACCAGAGATGTGGAGGCATGTGCATTCACTATGGTTTTGTAGATTTCCCTCTTTTGCCCCTTCTGTTTCCTTTTATGAGATAAAATGTCTTCAAGAAGATTGGAATGTGGAATAAATAGGTCATATGGGACTAATATGCTCTTGCATGCATGCAGTACATTCATAGCCTTCTCAGCTGTACCACAGAGAATCACACAAAGCACAGAATTGTCTAGGTTGGAAAGGACCTCTTGACATAATTTAGTCAAAGCCCCCCTATTTAAGCAGGGCCAGCTAGATCAGATTGTCCAGGACAGTGTCCAGAGGTGTTTTGAATATCTCTGAGAATGAAGATCCACAAGCTCTCTGGGAAATCTGTTCTTATGTTTAGCCATCCTCACAGTAAAAATAATTTTCTAATGTTCAGCAGGAGTTCCATGTCTGTTAATTTATGCCCATTAAGTTATAGAAGAAACAGTGTTTTAACTTGAATTATAAGTAGCTATATGTAGCATTTAGTGGTTTTTAACAAGGTAATTATTGCCCTCAAAACTGAAAAATAAATGTTATTTTAGAAACAAGGAAACAAATGCTCCTAGAGCCTTTTTTTTTTTTTTTCCCTCCTGCTTGGTACTATTTAGCTTTCCCAAATATAGTGGGATTCTAGTGATTGGCATTCAGTTCACAAACTGCTGTTAGGCATGTAGGTCTGTCTCCATGAATCATCTGATATTTGGTTCTAGGAGCAGTATTCACAAACCCTAGAGACTTGCTGAGCTTACCAGTTTAATATCTGGGTAGTGATAGATCCTTCAGAACAAAGACTCAACAAGCTGCAAGTTGTTTGCATGTATATAAAGGGAAGAATAAGATGTCAATTTAACTGATAGAAAAAATCCAACATATACAAGTTTTAAATTCTTCACTTCTGCAAGTAAGCACCGAAGTGTAGCCTTATGCAGTCTTTCACAGGTGCCTACATTCACAGTGCCCTTGGGAATTTAAACAGCAACTTGTTTCAAAAAAAAAAAAAAAAGTTTTTACTTTTGAAATTTAGCTTCTGGTTTGTTTCGTTGGGGGTTTTGGTGTGTTTTTGTTTTGGGGTTTTTTGTTTGTTTAAATAATCTAAGAAGTATTGATGCTACATTCACCTAAAAAAGAATCGGAGTCTGTCTTTAAATCTGTATATACCCAAAGGATTTAAAGTAGGAATTCTTTGATTCTCTGAAAAGCAGAAAGTAGAGCATGTTCAAATCTGATGTTTGCAAACAAGAACTTATGTTTCTCTAGTAACCTATTTGACAGAGCTTAATTGGAGTGATATTTTACTTTAGAACAATGTATTTCCTTCAGCTGAGTTTCTTAAGACATGTTGTCAAAGTTATGACTCACACCACAAATACATCATATGCATCTTCGCACTTAGTTTTTTCAGACTGTATTTCCTGTCACCTCCCCTCCCTACCTTTTATGTCCCTTCTGCTCTGAGAGGAATTTTTATTTGTTGGACTGACACTGGGTACTAATGACAGTGGTCAATATCAGAACATTTTCTAGGTAGCTGGTCTGGAACATTGAATAAAGTCTGTGTTAGAAATGGAACATTTGTTGAGTAAAGGATAAGAGAAAAAAGGAGATCTCCTGTTTCAGTAAAATACTCTAGTATGAAATCTAGATTCTGGGTGAATCCTTGGAGAGAAAGAATCCACTAACTCTATCATCAATGTGGGCAGGGCATTTAGCTGTTTTCTGGCATAAGAGGTCAGGTGTCCTGATGTTTTTCCTTGTCTTACCAGCAGATATGTGAACCACAGCTCCTTCTGGTAGGAACTGTGCCATTCCCAGCTGTCCTAATGCTTCAAAAGCTCACACATTAGCAGGTTGTACTCACAGGCAGCAGGGAGAAGGCCACAGTTCCCTAAGTAAATCTGCCCCTTAATATCCCTCTTGAGCTGAGAGCATTTTTCCTTCTAGTGGTGTGGTAAGAGTTTTCGCCTTTTTCCAAGTAAGGTTTGTACAGTCCTGTGTGTATAGCAAAGCTCCTGCAGTTTTTTGTCTATGGGTGCAAAAAATCTGTCTGACATCTTCAGTGACGCTTTGCATGTCCCAGACCAGGCTTATCTGTGTACTTCTCTAGCTAGGCGAGTTAAGGTTATAGAGGTAGCAGTGACTGTGTAAACAAGTTGCAGGCAGTGAATGTAAGAAACAGTGGTCTTACAGTAACAAAACATATACACGATGAAAACTCTGTGTTTCCTAAAACACGAGTGCTTTTTTTGATCTGCAGAAGACAGTGTGAAACAGGGTAAAGGGCTAGAAGCAGACATAACTGTGCAGGTTTCACTGCTTACGGCTTACGTGATTGCAGTGTGTAATAGAACTTGGAGACGAGCAACCCTCTCCACTCTCTCCTACTACTTCTCACCACAAACAGAATTTGTCTGTAAGTGTTATTTATTCTGGTCATCTAATTAGTTTTGACTTTTCTCTTTCAATCTAGATTTCTATAATGTTTAAATCAAATGTATCTTTTCAGTAAAGAAGTGTTTCAATTGATCTGAGTTTGTTGTGAGGAAAAGGTCTAAATTAGATGGATCTACTTCAGAGCTCTAGCTAACTTCAAGTCCTGTCACTCCTACTTAAACTTCTAAGTCAATTATGAAAAGCTACATGTAGAAATTCCTTTTATACTTGAAGCACCTTGCAGCTAAACAATAATATAGGCATCCCTATAATACAGGAATTTATGCTGGAATGGCATTAGCCAGGCTTTTAGAAGTTTTGATGCAATTTAAGTGTAGAAAAAGGGCCCTAAGGGAGTTCAAACATTCACATTTTGAGAAATGATGGAATTAGGAATACCTGTGCCTTTTCCTGTAGTAAGCTGATTGTAGGGAGCTTCAGTTTTGGTATTGGAGCACTTCGCTTTTTGCCTTTTCTAGCATTATTTAGTTTCATGAACATGTAACCCTTTAACACTTTTTAAAAGGTAAACAGAATGAAAAATCGGGAAGATTGTACTGACTGACTGCATGGAACAGCATCATGAATGGAACCATTACACTAAGATCACTAAGTAAACTGTCAGGAATTATTCTCTATAATCCATCACAATCAGCAGAAAGTGAAAGCAAGTGTTCTGCAGCTGTTTCTCCACAAAAAAAAGGTGCAAAACGTGGTGATCTTGATTTCTAGTCTGAAATCCAGATGGAATGGTCTTTAACAGACATTGATTCTTTTAGTTGCTTTCTTCTAAATCTGATGGTTTTGTCACAGGCACATTTTAGCCGAGGATCTTTCCTGCCCTTGGCTCTTTGTCTTCTGTGTGCTTTCCCAGTCTGTGCTCCTGAGCATTCAGTCTTCTTGTCCAGCAAATAGAATTATTCCCTGATGACCTCTGGCTTCTCTTCCTGTGATTGCACTGCAGAAAAATCCATGCTTTCTCATCTATTTTCACAGATACTCATCTGATTTAGTATTGTGTACTATTCCACTGTTTCCCCTTCCCCTTTGCAAAAGAGGAAACCCAAGAAATAACTGTAGCTGGTCTCCATCACCAGCTTCCTCCATGTTGTTTTCGTTTCCTCTTCCTACTTCTTTCCCACTTGTCATCTCCCTCTTGGCCTCATCAAAATGTGTTTCATCATCAAGACGAATGACCAGTTTGCTTAAAGCTGTCAGAAATCTTTTGATGCCTGTTTCTTTTAACAGAAAAGTGGTTTTGCAACGATCTTTGTTCTCTTACATTGAAGTGTGGAGGAACAGTCCATAAGCCAATTATGTTCTGGAGTCCTCAGCACAAGGAATGGTGACTTGTTAGAAAGGGTCCAGAGAAGGATCACAAAGATGGTCAAAGGGCTGGAGCACCTTTCCTGCAGAGACAGGCTGAGGCAGTTGGGATTGTTCAGCCTGGAGAATAACTTAGAGCCTGGCCTCACAGTGGCCTTCCAGTACTTAAAAGGGCCTTATAAAAACAAGGGAGACTGACTTATGTGGGCAGGTAATGATAAGACAAGGGGAATGGTTTTGCAGGGTTTACGTGAGATGTCAGGAAGCAATTCTTTATTCAGAGGGCAGAGAGGTACTGGAACAGGTTGACCTGAGAAGCTGTGGATACCCCATTCCTGGAAGTGTTCAAGGCCAGGTTGAATGGGACTTTGAGCAACCTGGTCTGATGGACCCTGCCCATGGGAGGGGGGCTGGAACTAGATGATCTTTAAGGGCCCTTTTAACCCAATCGATTCTGTGATTCTTTGATTCTATATGGGGTAAAGTTGATAGTGATTTTAGTAATCACTTACTCCATGACTTGAGTATTTTGTCAAAATAGAAACATTGAGGTCAGTAACCTGTTGCAGCGTTTTGATGCTTATAGAACTGCTGTGTAGCTGTACTGCTATGTACAGACATTTTTTTTCCTCTGATTCCTGGCATTGAAAGCACCCACTGGACATAGAGCAAGTATTTTAGGTTATAGTAATTATACTGTAAGAAAAAACCCACTCTTTGAAATGCTGTCACTGTCCTGGAGGTACAGGTTATATTGAAGTATAGTTCTGCCACCCTGTGGCTACTGAAGGCCATTCTTAGAAGGTACATGTTAACTTAACTGCTGGTACTCAGAGCCTTTTAACTTCCTGAATATTATTTCATGGAGAAAATTGAAGAGCTGTTGCAGGTCCCATAGAGATGTATAAACTCTATGATTTTACTGAAATATATAAATACTTGTTCACTGGAAAAGGTTTTAAACTAAAAGAGAGCAGGTTTAGTTTAGATGTTAGGAAGAAATTCTTTACTCAGAGGGTGGTGAAACACTGGAACAGGTTGTCCAGGGATGTTGTGGATGCCCCATCTATGAAGTGTTCAAGGCCAGGTTGGATGGGGCCCTGAGCAACCTGGTCTGTTGAGCGACATCCCTGTCCCTGGCAGGTGGTTGGCATCTAGATAATTTGCAAGGTCTCTTCCAACCCAAACCATTCTATGATTTTGAAAAAAACATGACAAACTTTCTAGGAAAAAACATGTTTGGATTTGAAGAACAGGGTGTTTTTGTTACTTTTTTTTATCAAATGAAAATGCAAATCAAATTCCAAAAGAATACTCAGTTACAAACTACTCAAATCAACTTGTATTTTGTTTTCATTCCATGAGGCCTACAGGAGAAATCTTGAAAGCATAGTTTTGCAAAGTAACGGAAGATTTTGGTTCATGCCAGCAGCAGAATGCCTTAAAACTGAAATACCAGATAGCTTTTGACTTCTCCCTTATAACGACCATGAACTTAATGTATGGATTAGATACTTCATTGTGAGAGTGCTTTGCATATTTGTTGCCTAACTTTCAGAAAGATGAGAAAATAAGCTTATAGCAAAATAGAATAGTTTGGGTTGGAAGAGACCCTTGAAGGTGATCTAGTCCAGTCCCCTGCCATGAGCTGAGATTTCTTCAGTGAGATCAGGATCAAGTTGTAATATTGTTCTCCCAACTATAAAGTGGATCAGCTGTAAGTTATGTCCTGCTCCTTTCAGCAGCTGAGTAATCAGTATCATAGCTTAAATGGTAGCAACAGAGAGTGCTCTGAAAAGCTCAGATGATAGTGCACAAATGTATGTTACTACAGTTGTATAGAAAAGCTCAGATGATAGTGCACAAAGGTATGTTACTACAGTTGTATAAAAGTGTTATCTTTTTTTCAAATGAATTATGTGAAACTGTGTGCATACACCCTGGAAGCAAACCTTGTCTTCAAAATCATCAAACTTCAACTGTGTAGTTTCCGGTTGAGTTTACGTGATTGTGTATGGTTTTATCACTGGAATGCAACAAGCTCTTTCTCAGGTGGTAGTTTAGGTAAAATATGCATTAAGTTCTGCAGATGACCATGAACCTGGCTTTTTATTTCATCTGAATGTGTATTCAGAAAAAATGTTCAGAATGCTGACGTATTGAGATATGTAGAAATTATAACACCAAAAAGAAGATATAAGGACATAAAGATGTTATTCTACTCATACAGCCTTTACCCCTGTGATTTAATTTTATATTTTTGTGGTTTAAGATCTTAATTGTTCTGTGAAGTCAGATGGCAATTTGGTAGTAATGGAAAATAAACCTCATTATTCTAATTGACTATAGCTGATGGCCTGAAGATAGCAATGGCCTTTCCAGTCTCACAAGAAAATAGTTTGTAATTAATCATAAGACTATAAAAGTTTGAAATTTTTGTAGTTTTATTTTATAGTTATTTTGCTGAATTTTCCTTGGGGTGTTTTGAATGACTTCTGTTCTCCAAAATAAATCCAGGTTCTCAATTTTTTATTCCCTTCGTGTTGTGATTTACATTAAATCTAAGGGTTTTTTTCAGTACTATGTATGCTTTTTCTTGAAAGTCACTATATTGAGGCACTAAAATCAGTTGAGCAACTTGTGTTTTAGCTGAATGATGGTTTCACTGACAACATTGGGCAGTGGCAGAGCTTTTCTCACACTTGACATTCTTGAACATTTTTTATGGAATGAGAAAAATATTTCAATTCTTAAAGATCTCGGTGAAAAAGGGAAAAAGTAGTGTCTCCCAGACATGTGGGAAAAGTGTGTTAATATACTCAGAAGCACAGGTTTGCAATCAAACTTTAAAGCTGTTTCCAAGTTTTTTCTTTTGACAAATTAATTTGGCAGAGATGTGAATTAAAAAAAAAATAGAAGATAATGTCCTTTATTTTCTGTGAATAGTAAACTCATAGTTTTGTTTCTGAAGAGACTCTTACTTTGAGAGAAGGTGAATTACAGTTTGAAGGGATGATTTATTCTGACTTACTAAAACCACAGGCAAAAGCAGAAGCTCCTGTGAATAAGGATCTAAGCTAGAGCAGAAAATTGCCATGGGTAAATCTTAATGGTCTGGTTCTGTATCCATGACAGCCTCTGTCAGGATGTGCTATGATGCCATTCTGGAGTGAAATGAATATAGTGTTCTTCTGTTAGCTTTTAAATGTTGCATTTTCTTTTTTAAAAAGGCCAAATTTAAACCAGATATTTGGAGCTGTCAAAGTGAAAATACCATTTCACTGCATATAAATGCTTTCTCTTCACGACTTATCCAGTTGGTTCAAAATTTTACTTTTTTGCAGGAAAGAGCTCATGATCCCTTTAGTTTGTCCATGCATCTAACTTGAAGTGGTGTGCGTTTAAGTGGAAGTGTTTTTCAATTCTTAAAATACACACTTAGAAAAGGAGTGACTTGAGGGAAAGAAGATAACTAATTAAAGATAACTACATGAAAATGAAAAATATCTTTAAAATTATTTAGATATTCAGTATTTGTAGTTTTTTTAACAGTTCTTGAGCATGTGAATTTTAATAAATTTCTCTGTAAGCTAGCTTGGCACACTGCAAATTTAACATAAGTAATGTTGAGTTACTGTTTTCCGACATAACAAGAGTCATAATTAGGAATGTTAATAAATATATCTACATGAAATATTGCTATCTGAAAAGATACATTATCTGTACTCAGAGAAGTGAAAAAAACCCCCCCACATTTAATGTGAAGTTTCATGAATCAACAGCTTTTTATGGTTACTGACAAGTGAAACAAAGTTTAGAATGTAACTAAAAGCTATCTGTGTGTAAGATCAAAATCTTCACTTAAATATTCACACTTTGTCTACGACGTTTGAGTGAGTTAAAATTATTTATTTGAAATATATTTTTGTTAAGCAGTATTGTTTTAAGTAATGTGGTAATAGAGAAATGAGTGGTTTTCCCAGTTCAAAGTAAAAAATTAGAGAAGTTAGAGGGCTTTTCACACGATAGAGGACTTCAAAGGCAGAGCAATACTTAACCAATGCAGTGCCATTCTGTGAAATTTAGTGGTAAACAGAAGATCTTTAAAGAAGAACTCTTCTAAAATAAGAACTTTATTTGTGACGAACTAGGTGAAAGCTGCCTTAAGTGGTACCAGTGTAAAGGACTCCACAGTTCCCAAAGTCTCACTGCATCCTTTATTAAGAGATGAGTAACAGGGATCTCCCCAGAGAGGCAAGTCAGTCTCTTGTCACTCTGAGTGGCTCTGAAGCAGAGGAGCTGTTGTGAGGAGCGAAGGAGTGGCTGCTTGAAGACTTCCCAAAGGGTTCTTGGAAGGCAGCTCTTCTACCTCCCTCCAAATGTGGATCATCACAGAGCATCAAGAGCAGAGATTGCATCTGGCTGCAGTGAAGATTTATGTATGTTGGCTGCCTGGATCTCAGGGGACTGTTTGAAAGATATTTAGTGCAAATTTTGTGTTGCAGCTTTTCACAATTTAACTATTTTCTTTATGTGGGATAAAAGGCACCAACTGCTCTGTAATTTTCCACCTTGTCTTTTAAAGGAGTTCTGATCCTGGCCATATTTGCAAGAGAGGATCTCTTCTGTCTACAGAAGCATCTTTTAGTATCTCTTGAATATTGTATTAAGCTGAACTCTGTGAAGTGGTAGTTGCCTGTGTTTCACTTCGATTTTTCTCACGTAATTATTTGTCAGTCTATCCAAATATCTGGGAATGGCAGAGTCTCACCTCTCCCACCACAGCACAATGTATTACCTGGAACCATGGAGGTAGTCAGGTGGGGTTTTTCTGACTCCTACATAGGTAATAGAACCCTTGCTTTCCCCTAAACCTAGGCTAGGGCTCACTGGATGGGAGTGGGATAATTTAGTAACTTCTGCCTAAGAAGTAATTCCCTTAATAAAGAAGAGAGTACAAGCTTTTTGTCAAGTGTTACTTTATTTTTGTATTAAGAACACATTCAAAATCAGGATTTTAAAATAATTTTCATTTTTGACCTAACAAAAATAACGGTTGTATTATGTTCTGTAAGTGAGTTCACACTGAAGTTAATTGTAACTCAGTTGTTATTTACATAGAGCCAATGGGAAAACTATTGATGAAACCACCAAGGTGGTAATTATTTTATATAAGCTTGAATTATGTAGAAAACCTGCATGTTTTCAGGCATTATTAATAGACTGTCATTTCCATTATGAACATACATTTTTTACTAGTTTGCAGGACAAAGCAAGCCTAATTAGAGTGGAAAAACTGTTTCTTAGGTACCCAGTATAAAATACAGAGCCTGTTTATGCAACAGAGTAAGTTCTGTGATGACCTGGTCTATGGTTTAGGCAACTCTGTAAAAATCAAGTATGTGAACTAGGAAAAAAAAAAGCTTGTTACTTCAGGGGGGAGGAAATAGTGAATTTTGGGACTTTTAAATTATTTCAGTATAAAGTAGATTGAATATGAGGGTGTTTGTTTTTTGATTTCCAACACCCTTCCCCCTTAGTCTAATCCATATTCCGGTGGCTTGTAGTTTCAAGAATTAATCAGAATTATGTTCTTGCCTTCAGTTTGTTTCTAAATGATAAAAGAAAAACAAATAAACCCCCCAAAATAAACCCACCAAAATTATGAGAAAAGGTGTAACTGAAATCCTTTCAATGCCTCTGATGCATTCTGTGTAACTGTGAACATGGTATTGGCTCCTCAAGATAAATTCAAATGAACGAGAGCTTTTTCCGGAAAAGGGCACATGCATTCTGCTGATAAATACTTTTGGATACTAAACTACTTTGTCTAATATTTCTAAACCAGTGTTATAGACAATTAAATTAAAGGAAGAAATACTGCCTGCTTAAATACGGGTTTTTTTAGGAATCTTTAAACAAATAATTCCTGAACTACACTGGTAATATAGATTAAAGAAGTGGCAAATCCTAACAGTGTGCAATGGATGTGGCACTCGAATTCCAAGATTTCCTGAGAGTGTGAAAAACCTACTGTTTATTTTGCTGTGTCGTAAGACTATGATGAAAATACGTATAGAAAGACTGACATTTCGCAGGCTGCCACAGAACAAACTCTATTTTGATGTACTAGCTTGTCATAATCATTTGCACGAACAGTGTGATTTCTTTTGAATTGCTTGCCTTTGAAATCCTTAGATTTACTGTGTTTACATAGAAAATTACTGTCGAGCGTTTTTGTTTTCTATTTAGGAACAGTACCCCATTCCCTACAAAAATAGTAGGTTCTTCCAGTGCTAGCTGGATCATTACTAGTTTTTTTTTCATTTTTAGATTTTTAATTTTAGCACTTTTCTAAGATGTGAAGAAACTAATGAAGCAATAAGAAAATAAATTTTAGTTTTAAAATACTTTAGTATTGGGGATTAGTGTTCTTCATCACAAAATCATAAAGAGTGAAACAGTACATGATTTAAAAAAAAAAATTTGGCAATTTTTGCATGTATCTCAAACCTAGGATGTAATGAGCATTTTCTGTCTTGCCTGTATTTTTCCTGTTAATTTCCAGCATAAAGGAGTATTTCACTATAACAGAAGGATTTAGGCAGATTTAAAGTGTTCCATTTAAACCAAAAATTTTATCCTTAGATTTATAAACTAATCTTTTAAACCGATTTGATTACTTAAAGTAGTTAAATAGAAAGACAATAATATGTCTTAAACATTCTAATGCAAAGAGTTTCCTTAGGTACCAGTCACAGTTTATATAATGGAGATGTATCCAGCTGTCTGAAATAGAAACAAACTGTTGGCGCAAATGATTTTAGAACTGTTCTGGCACAGCATATCCATGCAGCAGGTGGAAGTGCTTCCTTAATTTTTTTTTTTTTCAGTAAGGATAAATAAGGCTTCCGAATTTCCAGTTCTTAAAAATTTTGAGCTGCCTTAACTCTATGGGGCTAAACAAAATCAGTGCAGTATTGATTAAATGATTCACACACTGTACTCTTGTATACATGGTGTACATTTGAGTGAGGCAGGCAGTGCTGGAGCTTTGGAAGAGAAAGGAGGAGTGCCAAAGTTTAGGGAATATTGCTTTGTTAGGGAAAAAACACTGAATGCAGTATGGGACTGTTTGAATGTTTTGTTAATTCTTTGATGCATATGCCTTAATTATTGGAGAAGGAATGCTTTTCCCTGCAGGTCTTTGTCCTTCCTCTGTTTGCTCTCACTGCTGCTTGTGGTTTGGGTTTTTTTTTTTTCTGTGTGTGGGCCAGAGAGTTTGGACCTCTTAAAGTTCAGAGAAAGGTTGAGTATATTCTCTACCAGTCTCTGGGTGGTGTAGGATTTCCTAAGGGCAGCCATCAGTATTGACGTATGGGTGTATGCTAGAGCAGGTACATTGATCAGAAATGTGTTTGCTTCATTAGTTGACAGCACTAACTTAATATGCTGTGTTTTTCTGCCTCTTGAAGGATAAAGTGAATTGTCTTAATAGAACTAGAATGGTGATGGTTGATGATGAGAGTGAAATGTTCTGATACCACCACTGGGAAGGTCTGCATACTCATTTGCTCAGTACCCAGCTGAATCATCAGCATAAGTTCTCTACAACCTCACCCCTTTGCCCAGAATTGCAGTCATTTTGGAAAAGGAAGAAAAATATGGAGATCTTTCCATTCTTCAAATTTTGCTGAATTGAATTACTTCATTGTCATTGAGTTACATTAAACGATCCACATATGGTTTAAATAAGCAGCCAAAGTAGTGTACTTCTCATTTTTGACTATTCTATTATAATCTACTTTTTATACTTCATGTATGAAATTGAAATGTTTTGCCAGCTGTGCTGGATGCAACACCAGTTAAAAATTTGCTATACAACCCTGTTTTCAGTAACTTAGGTCTTTGGGCACTTCAGTTGCTCTATGTTTATTTATATGGTCACTTTAATATTTTGCCTTTAAAAATGAAAAGCTATTGTGTTTGTAAAAATGGTTTTACTGTGCTGTTTATATTTGCCAGAATATTTATAGCATCATAGAATCATTTAGGTTGGAAAAGACCCTTAGGATCATTAAACGTAAGAACTTGTATGCTATTCAGAGAAGTAAGCAAACACTAATCCATGCCTTTGGTTTACTTTTCATACTGAAGGATTTTTGGTACAGTTACTTACCTCCTCACCACTCTTCAGCTTTTTTTAAATGATACATGTTCCTGAGTTTGTGGAAAGCATTCCTCAAGGGCAGTAGATGCAGGACATTCAGATGGCAGGGTGTGAATCTCTAGAAAAACTAGAGGAAAGGCCACTTTCAGACTGTACTCAAATCTAGCCAATGGAAGTTGCTTTTGAATTGCACATCCTGAAAGTATTGATCTTTAAGGCTGAGGCTGTGTATGCTTTGAATTGTAATGTTCCTCTCAATTCTCTTTTTCTAGCTGGAACGCCTGCAGCTTTCTCTACAGGGTTATAAGCTTTGATATTCAGAAGACCAAAACTGAAGGATGCCATCTGAGAGGTGCCTGAGGTACAGTACTTGGTAGTGTGTATGAAGTTATTAACATTTAGGATGATGTTTACCAAAGATTCAGTTAAGAAAGTAGAAAAAAGTAAAACGAAAAATTTGGTTCATTAGATAGGAATTCACATTATTAAATACATATCCATGGTATAATCTGAAAAATATTGCCTTCTTCTTGCCACTTATCTCTAGCAAAGAAAACTGTGCCTGGGATTGATTGGAGGCCCATACTCTCCATACATTATCTTGTTTATGCCTTAGACTATACTTGGAATTTTTCATCGTGGAAGCAACTGGCATTTTACATTTATGTGTCTGAACTGGTGACTGGTGATAATTTTGGGTCTGTGTAGTGTTCCACTGTTCAGGACATATAGCTTTTTCAGTTATGTGAAATGTCTTCCAAGAATTCTCTTCAAATTCATCTTTCTGCCTTCCCTTCTTTCCCAGTGTAGTCTTTCTCATTTGTTTGTATCATCCATTGTTGCAATAGAGAATTTGTCATTTATAATTTAATTACTTTCTGGGAGCAGGACACAGTTCTTTCAGACAGAATGCTCTGCAAAATGTATTAACTGAATTGGTTTTTTGCTGAACTTTGCAGTAGTGTGGTATGCTGGTGGTTCTGTTTTAGAGAGTATTTAACACTCTGATCTGGGAGCTCAGAAAACTCCCAGATACGACTGGGACACCTTATCATTCCAGTTCCGTTCTCCCTTCCCTGCCATGCTTCTTCAGCAGAAGAGAATCAGGGCTTGCTTGCTTTTATAGCTATTGAATATTGAATGAACTGACAATATCACTACAAATAATTGGTCATGTTATGTTTAATTATTCTATGTATTTTCATTTATAAATTTCAGTTAAATTTGCCTTTCATGTGTATGCATTCTTGATATGTTGTTAGCACAAGGGTTACAGGAAATTAATATTTCACTTTGGTCACTGAACTGAAAAATGGATTATGATAGTACTCAGCTTAAAATCCCGGATATGTTCTCTATTGAATGAAATAGTTCCCTGGATGATGGTGAAAAAAGCCAGACGAATGAAGGTCTTGGTTTACAACACTGGGAGAGAGGCTAATAAAAACAGAAATAAAGAGAAGCCATCTCTGGGTGTCATTAATGTATTATACTTGCACTAGTTTGATTTAGTCACTTTGCTATATAAATTACAGAAGTGAAATAACTGTTAAAAATAATTTCCTTGTATTTTAGGAAGTTGGATTTATTGATAACTGTCATTTAGAATATGAGCTGAGTTCCACAAACAGAACAGCTGAAGAAAAAAGAATAATTTGAATGAGTCATTCTGAAATGTATTTAGGGCATGTCCATATGTGAAACCTAAACTATCAGAGAGAGGGTAAAATTCAGATACATGCTATTCCTGTGTTATTCTTCTTTGTCCAGCCTTCTGCTAAAAGTAATGTTTTAGTTGTTGTCTTTCTAAAAGAGTAGGTTAGATTAAAGCACACAGTCTGCAAGGCAGGTCTGCAGTAGTTTACAGGTGCCCAAGGTGCAGGAGTAGGATGGGCAGAGAAAGGAGAGTATAGCAGCCACACAGCTGCTGCATAGTACGTGTATACAGTGAATTACATGGTTGGACTGGAAAGATGATGGGTTATTCACCCCTTTAAAAAAAAGTCTTCCCTTTGAATTACACTGAGATGGCTCTGTAAACTCACTTTCTATAAACACATATATGGATTCTCTGGCAATATAAATTGGTATTCTCACAGAGTTCAAATCAATTGCATTGTTTTGTACCAAAGAGGATTTGCTGATATGTTTTGATTTGTTTCCATTTGCATCAACAGTTATATTGTCTCTTCTTTCTGCTACAGAAAAAGAAAGCTGCAATCAGACAGTCTTAGACTGGATTATATGCAAATCTTATATTCATACATGGAGATATGCAGAGATGGAGAAGGCCTTAGCATTTTAAAACCAAGCGAACATCCTCTCCCTACCCCCAACACAAAACAGACAATCAAAAAAGCACCGCAACACTTCATAAATATGAATAGCCTGAAGTGGTCTGAAAACATTCAGTAACTCGGCATCAGACTTAAACAGGCCACCTGAGACCATGAGGCTTCATTCTTTTCAGTAGAACTCCTTGCATATGTACATACACCCTCCTTTCCACATGTGCTTCAGTTTGAACCACTTAAAATTTTCTGGTGGTCCATTGACCTAAGCCCTTTATTCTTCTCATTTACTCCTAAAATGATTCTGAGTTAGTCCTCTGAGTTCAGCTGACTTCTGGTACAGGAAATGAAAAATCAGAACCATTGAAGTTTTTAAATTTGAGTATATAATTAAGTTTCATAGTGCTTTGTTATATGGAGCTTTTCTTCTGATGTTGATGCTGTGTAAAGATTTTTGCCTGACAGGGTTCATGACATTTTTGCTTTCCAAGAATTATCAAACTATCTTGTCTTAGAAAAAGTTGTTCTGTATTTCTGACAGAATGTGCTTGTTTCTTACATTTTTTTTGACAGAATCTTTCCCCTTTCCCTTTTCAGCGTTCAGGAAATGCTGACAGGTCAGAGGCTTTGTCAGTCCAGCTCCCATAACGATGCTGTCCTGGCAGCTCTGAACCAACAAAGAAGTGATGGCATACTTTGTGATATTACCCTTATTGCTGAAGAGCAGAAATTCCATGCACATAAAGCAGTCCTGGCAGCTTGCAGTGACTACTTCCGAGTAAGTCCCAAGATTTTTCTCTTTTTAATAATATTAAAAATTATCATTGTGGGGGATGGGGATGGTTACAGATATCATATTGAACAAGATTTAAATTTGAATCTTTGCAAAATGCAGGATTATGGCACATTCAGTAGAGTATACAACTCTACATATCCATAGGAAAGAAATGATAAGAACATAATTCAGGTTTTTTAAATAATTATTTATGGAAAGTCTTCCCCTCCCTCCCTTGCTCCGCCTCCAACAGAGATAGGTGGTGCACATCTTTCTATGAATTTAATGCCCCAGTAAAGTCAGAAAGTGGAAGATTGTTTTAGGATGTAGAAATGTTTGTAGAACGTATGAGAGCTGTGATTAGAGGCTGGTAAAGAGGAGATTGAGGAAAGACTTCACTGTGGTCTTCAACATCCTCACAAGGGGAAGCGCAGGGGCAGGCACTGATGTCCTCTCTGATGACCAGTGACAGGACTCAAGGAAACAGCATGAAGCTGAGTCAGGGGACGTTTAGGTTGGATATCAGGAAAAGTTTTTCACCCAGAGGATGTTTGGAAACACGCTCCCCAGGGAAATGGTCACAGCACCAGCCTGACAGAGTTCGAGAAGCATTTGGCCATTGCTCTCAGACACATGATGTGACTCTTGGGGTGTCCTGTGCAGGGACAGGAGTTGGACTCAATGATCCTGATGGGTCCCTTCCAAGTCAGCGTATTCTGTGATTCTATGATGAGAGTATGGAAGTATGGAGAGCGGGAGTTTAAATTTAATCTTTACCGTGAGGATGGTGAGGCACGGAACAGGTTGCCCAGAGAACCTGTGGATGCCCCATCCCTGGAAGTGTTCAAGGCCAGGTTGGATGGGGCTCTGAGCAACCTGGTCTAGTAAAAGGTGTCCATGGCAGTGGGTTTGGAGCTAAGTGATCTTTAAGATCCTTGTCAACACAAGCCATTCTATGATACTATGATAAACGAAATTTATTTCAGCTTGAGAGTGGATTTTTGTAGGATGTAAATGGTTGCTCTCAAAGAGGAAGGCATAGAATTTTTAAAATGTGATAAAACTTATTTTCTGAAACCAGTGTTTCCAAGATGTAAAATAAAATATTCCCTGGGAAATCTAATTCAGACAATTCCAGTCTAATTCCAGTCTAAATTTGGAGTACCTGAAAATTTGTGTTTGCTCATAGGAAAAGTATTCTTCATACAAAGCAATTCTACTAACCTTTATTATAATGTACCCACTCAAAATGTTGGACTTTCTATAGCTCTGTAGTTGACTGGTATTTTTAAGTGTGAGTCATCCTGTTGTTAATCAGAGACTAAAGCTGAAATTAATTTAAAGGTCTATTTTCTCCAACAAAGTAAGTTTATTAAATATTTTGTCTACACAGTAATTGTAGGGCTGCGAACTTCCTTATGGGGACCTTTTTGTCTTGTTACAATAGTAATACAGTGTGTGACAACTTCCCTGTATCTTTGATTACCTGAGCAGGGTTTTTATCTTCCTATCAACTCTCTCTCACTTTTGGTTAGAATTAAGACTTAATTTATTCTGTGTATTTAAGAAATGTTATTAACCTTGATGTGACTTTTGCTGTGCTGGTATTGAGCCAATTGATTGCTCATTTTTTGAACTTATCTGCATGCTTATGGATTCTGCTACAGCATAGTTTCTACTGCCACAGTTGCTAATGTTGCTTCATCATGGTGCCCAGGCCCTGCTGTAACAGAGATTGCTTTGCATTTTTTTTCCCTTTTATCCCAGTGCACAGAGCGGGATTCTGGACCTTTCTAGCTGTAGCAACTGCTATGTATACTTACCAAAGATAGATATAGTGCCTGTTGTTTTGGTTTGTTTGAAATCTTTCCATAAGGGTGCCATATCATCCACACCTGTGACACTCTCTCCAGAGCTCGTTGTACCCTGTGCATAGAAACATCATAGGGTGGGCACCTGTGCCCAGCGCTCCAACAGTGTGGTAGGGATGGCTTCTACTTTGGTCACTTATTGACTGATGTTGAGATTTGGGGCACTGTGATTTGTCCTGTTATTTCCAGTTGAGTCACTTGGTATTGGCTGGACAGTTATTACAAATTAAAAGCTTAATGCCTTTAATTGCTACGTAAATATTTTCTATTAAAGAAGTGTTGAGAGAATGATTTATGCAGCATTTAGTAATTTGGTCTGCCTTTAAACTCTTATGGTTTGGTAGGATGTATTCTTCAGACTTTAGGTATCAGCTATAAACATGAGACCTGTGATTTCTGAAATCAGGCAAACAGATTTTTTTATTAATAGAGAAAAATCTTTTTTAGAATATTGTGAAATAAGACCTATATTCTGTAGGAAGGTGGCATGTAAGTTACTATACACTATGTTCCTGATTCTAATATTTTAGAAAAAGTAAGAGTTGATTAAAAAGTAATACTGTTTTGTATCTAACCTGAGATTATGGATCTTTTTTATATCTAGGGGGATTTTGCCTAATTTGAGCTACTTGGGTATTCTTTTTCTAAGATTTAGGAGAATGCATCAAGCTTAATTTCAGAGTTGGTGAAAAGAAACCGGCATTTCCAGAGGATGATAGAGGAGAGTAGCAGATTTATTTAGAATGACATGAGTGACCATCTGGAAGTGCCAGATCTCTCTTAACTGGCCATAAAGGCCAGACTCACATGCTTCAAACTTAGCTGTTAATATTATCTATTTTTTACCCTTATTTTTTTTCCTGGAGGAATTCTTAGATGAAACTTTCAGATTTTCTAACCCTGAAGTCATTTATGAGGAGCTCATTGCTATGTGAAACTTGCCTTCCACTACTTTTTGTGAGAAATCAGCACAGGACTGCAGTGAATGGAATTCTGGGAACATTAGGTGTTGGGAGTTTCCTTGAGTAAAGCTGAGATGACACAACTATACATCAATGTGACACAAAGAACTTGCTTACCATAGCTTCTGGTTTCTACAGCTCATAGATTTGTTTAATATCCCAGCCTACTTTCAGCTCTGTCTGGAGAGGCTGTTATCCAGTTCTTATGGTCTCACAGGTGTGTTGGGCTTGTGTGGCCTTGGGAGCAGGGGGGACTTTTGTGAGAAGCTGCCAGAAGCTTCCTTCATGTCCAGCCGAGCCAATGCCAGCCGGCTCCAGGATGGACCCGCTGCTGGCCAGGGCTGAACCAAGAAGGGATGGTAGTAGCACCTCTGTGATCTGTGAAGGGGAAATAAAAGTTATTGTGCAGGTGTGAGTGTGGCCAGAGAAGAGCAGGGTGAGAATATGTGAGAGGAACAACTGTACAGACACCAAGGTCAGTGGAGAAGGAGGGGCAGGAGGTGCTCCAAGTGCTGGAGCTGACATTCTCCTGCAGCCCAGGGTGAAGACCCTGGTGAAGCGACTGTGCCCGTGCAGCCCATGGAGGTCCAGGAGGATGCAGAGATCCACCTTCAGCCCATGGAAGAGACCCAAGCCATAGCAGGTGGATGCTTGAAAGAGGTCTGTAGACCTCTGGGAAACCTCTGCTGGAGCTGGATCCTGGCAGGGACCTGCAGACCCATGGAGAGAGAAGCCCATGCTGGAGCAGGTTTCTTGGTAGGACTTATGACCCTGTGGGGAACCCATGGTGGAGCAGCCTGTCCTTGAAGGACTGCACTCCATGGAAGAGTGACCCATGTTGCAGCAGTGTGGGGGACTGTTGTTCGTGGGATGGACTCACACTGGAGAAGCTCATGGGGAACTGTCTTCCCTTGGAGGGACCTTATGGTGCAGCAGGGGAAGGACTCCTCTCCCTGAGTAGTGGGAGAAACCTCAGGTGATGAACTGACCATAACCCCCATTCTGTGTCTCCCTGTGCCACTGGGGGAGGAGGGAGAGCTGGGAAGGAGGGAGGGGTGTAGGGAAGGTGTTTTTAAGATTCATTGTACTTTTCACTATCCTGTTCTGATTTTGTTAGAAATTAATTCTGTTAATATCCCCAATTTGAGTCCATTTTGCCCATGACGGTATTTGCTGAGTGATCTCTCCTGTTCCTTATCTCAACTCATGAACACTTCATTATATATTCTCTCCCCCCTCTCCATTTGTGGAGGGGAGTGAGAGAGCAGCCTTGGTGGGTGCCTGGCATCCACCCAGCATCCACTGCAGTCTTTTTTTCAGGTCTCCAGAAATATGTTCAATTCTACACAGGGCTCTATCAGAATGAATAATTTGTTTTCCTTTTTTTTGCCACTATTGTAAAACAGCTTCTAGAAGAGACAGGATGTTTGCTTTCTATGGAGGGTTTTACAGTTTTCTGCAGTTTTGTTCTGTGTCTACTTTGATTCAGATGGAGCTACTTTTTAAATTGGAGTGTTTTCTTGAGCAGCGTATTTTCTTTGAAATTGATACTTATGCCTTTTCCTGGAAAGAAAAGTTGTTAATGCTTTAGAAGGCTAACTAAATATGTGTCATGTTACAGATGGGGGGAATTGGAGCCACTGTGTGAGGAAGAGTGGACAAAGAAGGCCAGAGGTTTCCTTACCAAATTTTCTTTGAGATTATAGTCTGGAGTAAAATTTTTTGCATTTCTAAGACAAGCTGGAAACCTGAGCTTCAGCGAAATATTTAAAGGCCAGCCTTCTAGGGCAACAGCAGGCCATCCATTCTTCCTGTTGGTAGAGTTAGTCTCACAGTTCCAGCTGTGCAGAAACACTGAAGTTTAAATCCTAAGCATAGCTCCTCGTTTGGGAGTTTGTTACATTTGTACACCAACATTTTGTGGGTTTTTTCTCTATGAAAAAAAATCCCTTAGGAAATTGGATACAAAGACTGTGTATACAGAGTTAAACTGCAAGATTAGACACTTGAAAATTAGAAGTTTTGTTTTCTGCTCCTGAAATACCTCTTCTTTTAAAATGTGCTAAGGAATATAGTAGTTACCTCCATATTCCAAAGGCCACTATAAAGAATGGTAATTGTGTATTTTTATGGGTTCTTTTTAAAGCAACAAACAGCATTTTGGGCAAACTTTTCCATATTGACATGCTGTGATTTGCCATTTGTCTCAGTCTATTGCACTGAGACAAGGCAGTTGAGTTAATATGTGTGCACTGTGATAACTCTAGCAAGCTAAGTCATTTCCAATTAAAAGATTCTTCTGCTTTTTTCCCCTCTGGGAACAAAATGAAATGTTACTGCATGATTTCATTAGTAGGCATTTACAGTGTTGGCAGGTGATTATATAACCTCAAGATTTTCTTGTACAAAATGCATTGGTTTTCCAGTCAGAAAAACTCCTTTCTTCTTCCTTACTTTTCATTTGAGTGGGTTTTTACTTGCAGGACTTTGAGCTTTCTCAAAAAGATGCAGATTTTCCATCTAATTTAGTTGAACAAAATTATATCAATTATCTGCAATAGATTTTAAAATGTCAATAATATTCTAATTCTTCTTCCACAAGAAGCACTCTCAATTCTTAGAAGAAATTTTCTTATCTGAAGTGAACTAGTAGATAATAGTTTTGCACACAGACTACTACTGTCAGAGCTGATTCTTAGACGGTTTCTTCTCAGGGCTTTTCTATGCTGACTTTCCTGCCTGCTGTCAGATAGTTTCCTCCTTTGTCCACAACGTTGCTGATTGTTCATATTTTACAGTATATTGCATTATTTCTTGGTAAGGTTAGGGAATTAATTTTTATAAACCAATCCCTGAGGACTGAAAGGCTGATGGATGCAAATAGCTTTCGAAGTCTTGTTATAATAATCGTAAAGAGGAGAAGGCTCTCCCTGATATGTCTTAGAGACAGATCTAAAGACCTAGTTTGGAGAAATCAGGATTGCCTACTGCTTTTTGCAGTATAATGTGATTTTGTCTTTCAGTATTTTATTATTGGTATGTGTCTACAAGTAAAACAGTATCTTCCTTTCTATCATACCTGAAAGTGATGCTACTTAGAAATTGTCTTTCCAAATAACCTATAAAAATGTAAGCTTTTCCCATTGGATCAAATCAGCTGTATTCTTCCAAGCACTAGTTCTACTTGCAGTCCTTCCCTAGCCCCAAGCCACATATGGATAGGTATGGCTGCTTCTGAACATCCTGAACAACAGGCTAAGAAGCAATGGCCATAAATTTAAACAAGAGAAGTTCCACCTCAGCCTGAGGAAGAACTTTACATTGAGGCTAGCGGAGCAGTGGAATGGGCTGCCCAGGGAGGTCTTGAGTCTTCCTCTCTGGAGACATTCCAAACTCAGCTGGACATACTCCTGTGTGACCTGCTCTAGCAGGAGGTTGGACTTGATGATCTCCAAAGGCCCCTTCTAATGCTAGTGATTCTGTGATTCTGTAACTTACAGACTAGTTTTCTAGCTTGAGCTCTAGAGGAGGAATTTTTGTACTGAGTCAGGCTCACCAGTAGGTTTGCTTTTCTTCTCCCTCTCTTGAATCCTTATGAGCAGTAAACATTTCCCCAAGCTATTTATTTGGAAATCTGACAGTACATCTATAAATATGCCAGATTAACATCCCAGAGCTGGCAAACCATGCACCCTGCTATGATTCCTTGATCTTCTCTTTCTTATCTTTGTTCTATGACATTTGAAACCTTTCCCGTGAAACACCAAGCTCCCTTTCTGCCACCATCATGATTTATGCAAAACTAGTAATATCCCAGCTATGTGGCATCTGTCATTTACTTAAACCTCCTTGGCATCTTCTTACTCTTAACATTTTCCCCACAGTCTGAGAATCCTCAAGACTTTTGACCAAATAATTTCCGGTCTTTGCCATACTATTTCATATTGTCCTGTGCCACTCTCCATTATCAAAGCCCTCAATTCAGAAACAGCTCCCTACTGCTCTACAAAATTTTGGAGCAGGATATTCTCATTTACTGTCTGTTCTCACTTGTCACACCAACAGTTTTCCTATATAAGAACTTTGATGAATAAGTCTCTTAAATATGCTTAGTTTTGACATAAAACTACTTTCCCCCCTTCTTAAATCTCTGTTTAATCTTCCTTGGTTTCTTATTTTTGTGGGGTTTTTTAATGGATTCTTTTTTTCTAAGAATGCTAACTGCAAACTTGGGAAGGAATATAGTCTTAGTAGTGGTTCCAGGATTGAGATTATTGAGTTTCTAATGTTCACTGCCATACAGTGATGTTTTAAGAAAGCTAAGGGCTATTTTGGCATGCTGTCTAACTGTTTAGCACTGTTTTTAAGCTCTACTACTCATGGGATCAGCCATGTATCACAATACACATGGTTCTGAGTGACACCAACAATGCAGAAGATATTTTAAGATTCATAGTAGTGTCCGGTTTTGTGAATGTGTTACTTACATGCCATGTGGTGAGAGTGAGAACTCAGTGCTGCTTGCATTAGGACAAAAAAAGAAACTTGTCTGAAATAGGAGGAGACCTGGAAAAAAAATTTAAATTATTAGCATATGCTAGAAGTTTAAATACAAATTAGATTTTTACTACTAATTATTCAGTAATCCAGTTACAGCTGAGCGTCAAGAAAACTGCACAGTCCTTCACTTCTCAAAATACTGTTTAATATAGGCACTTCAATAGTTTTACTAAGTTAAAGCATTGGAAGTAAGATAGCATGGGCAGGTGTGAGGTTTCTTGCGTAATGTTTATCTGAACAACCTCTTTTACTTCTGGAGTGTATAAAAATGATTTGCAAATGTTTTTAAGCTTTCTAAATAAATAATATTATTTCAAAATGAGAAAAATAAGGAAATGTATCTGGGTTATTTTATTTTATTCATCCTTATCTTTGTATTTAATGGGGTTTTATTCTGTGAGGCTCTGAAGCAATTTTTCTTTGCTGATGACAGAATTCCCACAGCTCAGCACTGTTGGTGCTATCAAAAACATCTACAAGAAAATTCTCTTTTCTGAATTCTGTGCTCAAATTCCCAATAGGTGTTATTCTGTCTGAGTAAATACGTTTCTGTTGCAATTTTCATAGTTCATAAATGAATTCATTGTAATTCTGTCAGTGTTGGATGGTAGACAATATGCTGTCGTATCATCTTGATCGTTTTTCTTCTTCTTTTTTGAAGTTCCTGTATGGTAAGTGCGTGCACCATGGTTGTATATGGCAAAACCAACTCTGCAGTTGGTGAGATAGGCCGTAGTAGGCTGTGGCTCACTGTCTCAGATCAGTGTAATAACTACATGTGGTGTTTGGCTGCTGAATTTGGCTGATGCATTTTCTCAGTTTAAAACCAGGACAGAAAGGAGTCATTACAGCCATGTTGCTCTGGTTGTCCATTTTCTTTACCATCTTCTTTGCTTGCTCTAGGCTGCCTCAGTTCAGTTTTGCAGTGCTGCCATAACAAGTGTTCTGAGTTTGGGCTGGGCTCAGCTGCATTTCTCTGTTGCTTAGTGTTTACCCATGAAAACCAATTTATTGGGGCAGGCCTGTGGCAGAGAAGCTTTTTGTACCTGTTTTCTTTTCAGTTTCTATAGTCTGGTGAAAAAGTCTAGTGTTTCAGAACATTGTTGGATGCAGTAGATGCTCTTGTATATCTTGTAGTCTCTGTCAGTATCTTCCCACACAACCTCGGGAAAAATTAAAATTATTCTGTGGGTGTAGTGCAGCTGAAAATACCCAAGAGAATTATTTGGGCAGCATATCACTTTTAGCTTCAGTGACTAGGACCCACATACCATTTTAATAACATGAGAAGTATCCAACAAAAGAGACAGAGAGCTGAAGCCAGTGTTAGGATCTTTTAACACTCTTGAAATAGCTGTTTTTCTTTTGGGTACTCCCTCAGGGAGTGTTCCAGTCTCCTTTGTTTGTATAAGAAGCCCATTACAATGCAGTTCTGGCTTTTGTGTTGCACATCATGCTTGTTGGAAGTTTAGAGGAGATACCTTTCTTTAAATTAAGTCTTCTGTTTCTTCATTGTCAACAATGCTGTTGTTTTACATCCTGTTAGCACCTTCATTTTAGTAGACTGAAATATAATATTGGCAAATTGAATTCATGTTACTGTGGGCCTCAGTCTTGTAAAAGGTTGGATTTAAGCAGTGGAGCCTTTGCATTTGACTGTTCTGAACAGCTTTGTTAAGTGCTGCTGGTTGTGTATCTTTGGCAGGAGTTAATCTGCCTGAGCCAGCCAGTTTGCAAACATTTTTTTTTATTTTTATTGCTGAGGACTGGGATGGTTTTTTATTAAATTCATATGTTCATTTTTATAATTGCCATTTTAGAAGCCAACTGCTTATTCCATGCAACCCTTTTACAGTTTATGACATTATGTATGCCTTTACTACCTTGCATAGCTTTGCCTCAATGGACTTTCTACCTGCGCTGCTCTTGCCCTTTTCCAGAAGTGCTCTTCATATGTTAAGCATGAGGTGCTCCACTGGAATCATCATTCCTTGTGAAAACTGGCCCAGTCTTTTCTTGTTCGCAGTTTTATGTATTCAGTCACTTATCCAGGCAAACGTCTATCCTCTCTTCTCTCTTGCCTAGTTTGCCTTCCAGGCATTTAAAGGCCTCTGTCAAAAGCTTTTTGTGAATCTACATTGTGAAAAAGCAGTGGTTACAGCCCAGCACAACATACTCTTCGCCATTAGGTTCCATCCATTGCTTCTATATGTATAGAACCAATCTCGTGTTCGTGTGCATGTGTGCAAAAATCACACTGCCATCTCCTTAGACATGTGGAACATTCTCAGCTACTGATGAAATAATCTGTCCTTCCAGGGTCATAGAGTGCTAGCTATACAAATAGGCAACAAATGTACACAAAACCCATTTATATAAAGATTAGGATTATTAGGACAACTTATGAAATGTCCATCTGCATTTTCAGGAGCTCTTAAACCTGGCACTTAATCATCTACCTTGTCAGGGTTAGATTTCAGCCAAGAAGGAGTAGATGTCAAGCCCGGAGAATTTATGGGAATAATTAAATAAGTTGTCATTGTGGTCTGTTAGCTCAGAAGGGGTTTGTTTGTTAAGAGTTGAAGGAAAAGCCAAAGGATAAATGAGCACGGCCAAGAGCAGACTACTAAAAATAAAGTGAAGAGATGATTTTATAGAGGCATTTGTTTCAGAGGAAATAGTTGATGGAGGGTAGAGCTTAGCTGATGATGAAAACTACTGTGACAAATGGCTGCAACATTAACACAAGCTTGGTTAGTCAAGTCATTCTTTTTTTATTTTGAAAATTGTTAGTGTTTGTTTACTTTTTTAGGTTTTTATCAGTAGAAGGGGAAGAAAAAACCAAGGAAAAATAATCAGTAAGCTGGTTTTATTACTTTGCCTTTTTATAAAATAGTTTAATAAATATGTTGGTGGGAATCAAGGGTGGTACTTTAGGAAAATTGTGCTGTATTCTTAATGGAAAACAAGATTTATAATCATAATGGAAAATAGAATTATTTTAAAGGATATGAAGGTTATCTAGTTCAAACCCTCATAAAATGGGCCAGATATGAAAGTTGTCTAATACAAACTCTCATAAAACGAGCCATTTAAAATTTCATCATTAGACTTCTTGCATAACGAGTATGCTTTTGCAGTTCTGATGCAGAATAGAAGTAATTGCCATAGTTTACTATTGCTTGGAACATTTGTATGTCAGTGTCTAATGACATTCACATCCCATTATATAAAATAATAACTTCTTAAAAAGATAATTATAATAACAACTAAGATTGTTACTACAGTTCTGTTAGATTAAGCCTTGCTGTACAACGATTGAATTAGAGCCTGCATACGCTAAGGTGGGAAACTTGTCTTAATGGTATTGTATGAAGTATGTTTTTAAAATGAAGCCCCTTAAAGGTGTCCAAGTTTGGATCATGTTTTTTCCTTGGGGGGAGGGAGGGAAAATCACAAGAAGCTTTGTCTCCCTGAATTAAATGTATTATGGTAGTTAAAATGCTAGTTCAAGAGCTAAGTGACTTTTATTGCAATTTTATTCTGGGCTTGCTTTTGATATCACTTGCTAAAATCATCGAAGGACGTGAACAATAGGCTTATGCATTCACTGGGAAGCATTAAACCAATTTAAGCCAAAATTTGCAAATGTGACTCATGCTTTTCTGTGCTTGACTGGAAATGCTGGAAAAAAATCTGGTTTTAGTTATGCTGCTTTCTTTATTCTCCAAAAGGCAGGCCTGCTTATGGGTGTCTATTGTTAGGACAGACTGTACATTACTGGAGTTTTATGCAGTGCTTTGCATGGCAGTGTCCTTACAATTCAGTTTTCTTACTTCTGCCATAAAATAAACAATAATTTTGATATTCAGGACCACCTGTGATGACCTATTCATTTTGAAATATTGGAACTAATAATGTTACTGTAGCTGTAATAGTTCACCGTTTTGTGGGTTTTTTTATTCTGATACAGAGTTACACATGGAAATTGTAGAATTATTTTGTTTTTGTGGCACTACTTAGATTTTGAATATGAGTCTTTTTAGGGATGATGCAGCAACTCATTAGGAGTAGCATGCTAAAGAGTTCCTTTTTCCATATGGCTTAAATTATGTTTGTGTACCTAAGAAGACATTTGGGGAAGACACATTATACTACCAAACTCTGTCTATCAAAACATGAATTATGTTTGATGCAGGTTCAATCAAGGATATAACTTGATAGCAACAAAATTTTGGGGATTTTTTGTTTGTTTGTTTGTTTTAATCTTTACGTTTTTATTTTGACTGGGAATGAAGACCCTGTGCCTTGTTAAAACCAAGAACATTACTTTGTTCTTGATGGAATGTCCACTATACAAACAGGAAAAAAATATCATAACCTTAGGTCCTCTAAAGAGTAGGGTAGTTCTTTATTGCAATTTTCATTACTTATTTTGAAAGATACCAAGAAAGGGATATCTTTTTATATCCAGAGTGTAACGTAACAAGTGCATTGTGTATATCCTTGAGTTGGTAAACTCTTTGGTGCTGTGTAATTATCTATCCCTGTCTGACACTGACATACTAAAAGAAACACCAAAGGTTCAGTGGAATTTGCTTTGCTAACAGTAATCTGTGACAGTTGAATGCTGTCCAGAAAGTTGTATAGTTTGCTGCTCAGTTTTATTTCTTTAACTATATATTCTCTTAAACCATGAATGATAGCTGACCTTTCCATTTAATGGGATTTATTTTTGTTGCTTGGCAAATGCTTAAAAAACAATATTTAGGTAGATTTCATAGAGCAGATGAATTACTGTAGGCTCAGTTATCAGTGACTGATATTATGTGACATTTTCTCTGGGAATTTATATAGAACTTTTTTCAGAAGAATCGTGTAATGAGCCTTTTAATCGTATTTCATTGGTATTGATGGATATGTTTTTCAGTGTGCAAGAGACTCCAGAGGACATGGCTGATTGGCTGATGGGCTGATGATTGATTTCAGATAGACAAGCCTTCCCTGCAGGGAGGGAAACAAAGCTAGTTATAAGAAGAACAAGGCACATTTTTACATGCTGTAAAGAAACATTCACATATTAAATCGGTTATTTGGATAAGTACACATTGCACATCTAGAGCATAGTTGATATTTGATGTGGGCATGGTCATCTGTCAAAGCAGTATTTTGACTCCTATTCATAGATTGTCAGTGTATTCTGTTTTGTTGTGATAGGTGAAGACAGCAAAGGAAAAATTATATGGCTTATGTAATGAAGGATCAGAACATGAAGCTAAGAACGTCCAAAGGTTATTTCAGAAGTAATGCAACAAAGTAGATGAAATAGATTATGATTTATTTATTTAATATTACTGTTACATGAACAGGGAATTGCTATTTTTAATACAAACTGCAAAAGATAATGTTTTGGCCTGAAAAAGTTTATAGTCCAAATAGAAAAGATTATGCCAGGGCTGGATACTTCGTAGCCCAGGTGACAGATAAGCTTAGGTCCCAAATGAGAAAGAATGCGTGACTGATCTGTTCCATTGATGCCAGTAAGACTTCTTACAGGCTTAAAATTACACGTGAAATAAAAAAAATCTTGAGGTATCACATAATAACTGAGTTCCCTGAGCAATGTGGAAAATTGATCTGAGATCTCTGAAGTGTTAGTTTACTTTCTTCATAGCTTTTCTGATGCCTGAGATGAGAAGTGCAATCAATTTCCTGTAAAGCTATTGAACAGGTGAATGTAGAATTAAGTGCATATGATGTGGGAAGTGAATTTGAATAAAACACTGCCCTTACTGAAGATGCCTAACAATTTAAAAATAATTTTAAAAAGAACTGGCTTCAGTATCATTGTTTAATTGTGGAGGCAGAAATTTGAGATGACAAATCATCTCTTTTAAACCAGTAAAACAATCCTAGATTGTGTTAATTACTTTGAAAACGCAATACAACAAGATAAATAGCTAAGGAAAACCTTGGTGACTTCATTGATCAGTTCTTTAGCACTTAGTTTGCTAAATGGAGGTAATTCTGAAGTATCCCAGGACTTTATTATTGTGCAGCTAAGCCTGTGGTTGAACAAGAATTTCTGTAGGTCAGGGCTATGCATTGGTGGGAAGTTCCAAATGTTTGTTTCGTGTTGTAGCAGACTTGGATCTAGGGCTGGTTGTTACCAAAGATGTGTTTGAGAAAACGGGGGGAGGGAATGTTACTTTTGGAGTTACTGTAGGTTGCTGTAGTACGCTCCGCTTACTTGCCCATTTTTGAAAGCTTAGACTTCTTTTGAAAGTTGCATTTAAAGCTTAATCAAACAAAAATGGAAAATGATTAATGTCTTTTCACGATCTTGCTGAGGGAACTTGGAGATATTGTAGAGGTTATTGCTATGCACTGGAACCATGTACTTCTTTACTCCTAGAAGAGGCAGGGTGTTTCTTGGAGGCCCCAGGTCATAGAGGCAAGTTACTTATGATTTCAGTCACAGTGCTATTTTTTTAACAGCATAAAGCATAACCATTTGTTCTTTTTACATAATTTACAGTGATTTTACATTATCAGTGTATCCTGACACTGCATATGTTTTGATTCTGTTTCTTGACTTTAAAAGGCTACTAAGCTATGTGGAATGCACTGACAAAATTTGCTTGTGTAAAATACGTACAACTTGGTTAGGTTGTTTTGGGATGATTTGCTGTTTGCTATGACTGATGTGGCTGTAAGCTTGATGTGTACAAATGAGGAAAAGCTCATTACTCTCATGGATATGGAACATCTGAGTAAGTAAGAAAATGACTCAAAGGCAAGGAGCAATTTTGTATGTCACCATTCTGACAGTGAGCAATTTGTATTTTGGGGATTTTGAGTATCATCTTGTGTGTCTGTTACCCTGGTATCTGTTCCTGAAGTCGTATGTTGTGAAGGAATCTATGTATGTTGCTGCAGTGCTGTCTGACTGATAACATCAACATGTCTGGACAGTTTAACAATAATACATTATTCTGATTTGGTGGTATTTTACAGCTATCCTGCATTTTGCTTTTGAAAGCTAAACAACAGCATGTTGCCGTGCTGAGCCTGGAAAGTTAGACACAATGACTGTGCTAAGCATCTTTTACATGGGCTGTTCTGCCTGGTTGCATCAAAGTCTGTACACCCTGTGGTTGTGTGCCATTCAGTTTGGAGCTCTTTTTGTCTTTCGTATTCTGTATTTGTAGAAGAAAACTGTTTATAAAGGTGCCTGTGACTGCTGAGGACCAAGTTGTGAAACTATGGGTGTGCTTTGTGTTAAATGCCCACCAGCTTGCCACATTTCTTTGAAGTCAAGTTTTCAATAGTCTGAGAATTTTTTTATGGCTTGAATATTTTTATCTAAGGACTGTGTGTTTTGTTTTCTTTTTCCTTTGGGTATAGTTCTGTAGCTTTGTTTCAGGCCAAGATTACAAGAAGAATAGAGGCTTGATTCCTCCCTTCCTCCAAAAAGAGGAGCTAATAAAGTGTCTGCCTGCCCCACCAAAAAAAGGCCATCCAAATCTGTAGCATCTGAAATAAGTGTGACCTCAGGTGGAATTCCACAAATGGAATACATCCATTTGTGACAGCATGTTAAGACCTGAATTTTGGAGCAGTTGCCACAAAATGGCAAGTGGATTGTACTTACATTGCATTGGGGGATTTTGTTTACTTACTTAAAATCTTGACTGCAATATCAGAATTTAAGCAATCAGTTTATTTACCACAGTGTTGACTATTGTTGATATTTAGAGAAGCTGGAAAAAAAAGGATTAGTTGTCTCATCAGGGGGTTTTAGTATAAAAGGGATCTTTGGTTAACATTGTCAACTTGTACTTCCCACTCTCATGAAGGTCTTGAAGCAGAAATGAGGCATTATCAAATAGATTTTATTTCAAGCTGAAATGTTTTAAAATACAGTATAATAGCATTGTTGAATGAACTCAGTAACTAACATGATTAACATTTCGTGCTTAGCCAAATTTGGTAACTTTTCTGCTAGGTTTGACTTTGAATTGTGCATTTTGTCCAAATATTTTGTATTTCATTTGTTTTTCTTGTCTGTCACTTCTGCATCCACCTGAGATATTTATTTTATTGCCTTGTTTTTAATGTACCCAAGGGAAGAATAAAGTAGGCTAGTAGCCTTGCATTAAAAGCATGACTGATGGATCTATATAAGCTCACAAAACCTTAGAATATTTTCAGGGATGCGTCTGAAATTGGAGTTTAACAGCTCAACCATAACTCATTCTCCAGGTATTGGTGAAATCTCAAATCAGAAGTTAATCGTCCATTTTTTTTACAGTTAAAACTATAGTATTCAGGTACAAGAGTGCAAATTAAAGACTGAGTTTGAGTTCAACTTCTGCCTATGGTAGAACAGATTTTTTTTCATGCTGGATTAAACCTCAAAAACTATGAGGCTGAGAAGGAAATTTGCCTGCTGGTGAAGGCAGTGTGGATCAGTGAGCAGTACAAAGTTCATCTAAGTGGGAGACTACTTTCCTGGAGGCTAATCCAGTTCAGCTGAATGTGAAGTGTCTGAGGACCATTGCAGGCCTTGTCTTTTGATCCAATTCTTTGGCCTTGCTTCCTGAAAAATAGATGTAGTTTCAAAAGCCTTCACAGAATACTTGAGGATAGTATTTGAGCAAATGAACTCTAAACAGCAGATGTATCACATCTATGATGAAGTGACTACCTCCGTGGACAAGGGAAGAGCTACAGACATATGCAATGTGAACTTCTGTAAAGCCTTTCACCCAGGCTCCCAAAACATCCTTCTCTCTAAATTAGAGAGAGATGGATTCAGTAAGGGGGCTGGTAGATGGATAAGAAAGTGTTTGCACAGTTGCTTCCAGAGGGTAGTGGTCAATGGCTTAGAGTCTTGATGGGCATCAGTGACAAGTGGTGTCCCTCAGGAGATTGTACAGGGACCAGTGTTATTTAATACCTTCATCAATGACATAGACAAAGTGATCAAGTGCACCCTCAGCAGATCTGCAGATGACAGGGTGTTGGAGGTAACACACCTAAAGGATGGGATGCAATCCAGAGAGACCTAGACAAGCTCAAGAAATGGGCCCATGGGAATCTCATGCGGCTTAACGAGACCAAGTGCAAGGTGCTGCACCTGGGTCCTGGCAGTGCCCAGTATCAACACAGGCTGGGGATGAACAGACCAGAGCAGCCCTTCTGAGGAGGGCGTGGGGATGCTGGTGGATGAAAGGCTGGGCATGACCCAGCAATGTCCACTCACAGCCCAGAAAGCCAAATGTGTCCTGGGCTGCATCCAAAGCAGCGTGGCCAGCAGGTCAGGGGAGGGGATTTTTCCCCTCTGTTCTGTTCTCATGAGACACCACCTGGAATGTTACATCCAGCTCTGAGGTCCTTAGTACAGGAAGGACTTTGACCTGTTGGAATAGGACCAGAAGAGGGCCACCAAACTGATTAGAAGGAGCACCTTTTCTATGAAGAAGGGCTGCGAGAACTGTGTCTGTTCAGGCTGAAAAAGAGAAGGCTTCAGGGTGTGTGTCCTTTCATTACCTAGAGAGAGCCTTCAAAGAAAGGACTTGTGATAACAGCATGTAGTGACAGGATGGGAGGGAAGGCTTTCAGTTTAAATGAAAGAGAGTAGGTTTAGATTAGATATTAGAAGAAATCCTGTACTATGAGGATGCCCAGAGAATCTGTGGATGCCCTGTCCCTGTTAAGTCTTCAAGGCCAGGTTGGGTGGGGCTTTCAACAAGCTGCTTTAGTGGAAGGTACCTCTGTCCATAGCAGGGGGGTTGGAACTAGATAACCTTTTTAGTCCCTTCCAACCCAGACGGTTCCATGATTCTCCACAAAGCCATAGTTCTGTTTCTTACTGGCAGCTGCAGTTCTGATAGCCCACTGCACTCTTAGACTCTACCTGTAGTCATAAATAAGGTGAATGAGGGCTTGTTTTCTGGCCCCAAAAGGACTGGCGTAACATGGCTTGTGGCAATATGGATAAACCTCTGTGAACAGCTTGGCTTTATCCATGCTATCTATTTGGAACAGCCATGGCTTGGGTTATCTCCTGGACCATAGTCTGGGCATTGCCTGAGAGAGTGCTAGTTGGCAGGGGTCAAAGCTCTGCTGGAGGCTGTGTTTCTTAAACACTATGGATGATTGTGGACAGTGACTGAGTTAGTGGCCTGATCCTGCTGAGTTTACTAAGTTAGGTGTAGTAATAAACCCTGTGTAAAGACTATGTTGGAATCTCTGAGTTAAAATAATCTCCTAAAGGTAAAGTTAGTAAGTGTACACAGGAGAAGTCACATAGGAATGATTCCTGGTCTACAGATAAGATTCAATTATGTGGTTTTTTGTATTTGTAACCTTAACTCATTGTGTGGAATATTATCCCTTGATCAGAATAAAAGCTGAATTAGTAACCACACTGTCTTTAGGTGGTTCCTATGTACAGGTCTGTAGTGTACAGATTATTACTGTAGCGTGGTTGGAGGACACAGAGCATCTTTTACCTCTGAGCATTTCCAGCCTTTCTGCAGGCAGTCAGTGATGGAATTGAGTGTACAGAAGGTGTGCAAATCTATCCCTCGGTAGACAGGTGTTGCTTTGAGACTTTGCTCTCTTTATTCAGGAACCGGTGTGTGAAAGGAATATTTTCCAAAAGGTTTATCTAGCAGTGAATTTATGAGAAGAGAAGCTTATCTCTTCCAGACAGTGGCTGCAGGTCTGCTTTTCCAAGTAGTAGGTGGCTGATGGGTACCTTGCAGCTCCTGGCAAGGTCTGAAGCCTAACATTAGCTACTACATGACAACAAAATATCCAACTCTGATTACATTTTTAATCGATAAGAAAAGTGGTTGAACTTGTTAGAATTTTTTTTCCCCTCCCTAGGTATATTTCATGGCTGTGTCTTGCTGTATTTGTTTCATAAACCTTTTAAAGTATTTGTTGCTTCTTTTCTGTTGCCAGTTTGGAAGAAGCCCTCATATCACTTAAATTCAATAGAAACTGCAAAAACAGAAGGAGTGACTTTATGATAAATGTCATTCTTGCTTATAGTGGATGATTTCCAGGAAACAGATTTATGTCAAATTATGGTGTTTTAATGATGAAAGGTACTAATATTTTCTGAAGAAATTACTTATTTGCAGGAAGCATTCAGTTCTTGAAGCCGCCTGAGTCTGGGTGAAACATGGAATAGTTTAGGTGAAGGTCATGTAGTCATCCATATGTGTTGAAGAGTTAGAGGGGGTAGGGCTTATTTTTTTCCTTCAAATGCAGCACTGCTTGGTGGACAGATTGCAGATATGAAATCCAGTGACCTTGTTGACTGTCTCAGCTTCGGCAGGTATCAGCCAGAGTATAGGAAGAAGGTATCAGGGGTTATGTCCATGAGAAGTGCTTTGTTACTGGAGTTCTCCAAGGTGAAGTTTGGTAGCCTCCATAAAGGCTTTGAGTTTACCATAAAACCTACTGGGGATAAGTTTAGACTTTCTTTAGTTGTGACAGATGGCAGAAGTGTTCAGTTTATTTGTTCACAGTTTACTGTTTAAAAACTCTGAGTGGTATATTTTGATAAAAAAAGTGTGGGAGGGTGCCAAAGAATGGAGAATGGGGCTGATAAGGAGGGAAGGAGTGGTAAGTACGGGTAGTGCAGCAGGAGTGTAGGCTGAAAAGGAAGAATGAAGGGCAAAGAAGCTTATTGGAGATGAGAAGAAAAAGATTCTCACAAGGATTCAGAGACTGAGCGGGGTTGCTTCAGTCTAAGGAGGCACTGAAGACAAATGATCTGGAAAGTAAGGCTGGGTGAAAGGGACAGTTGCTCTTCTCAGTGGTATTTTCAGTGAAATTTCATAGCACCTTGCCTATCTTCAGTTCAGGTTTTATGATCTGAGGAACCGGGCAATAACAAGTAAGGGAAGGTTGTGAGTTTAGGTGACTGCATCTCCATCATTCCTCTTCATTTAATAAGTTGAGTATTATAGTGCTCACATTCCAGTCTGAAATGCTTATTTGAAAAGGATTGCTTATAAAAGTTGGTATTTTAACTGCCCCTTCTTCACAAGTAATTGTATGGCTTATTGCTTCTTCTTATATATCACGATACTATACATAAGTAACATTTTTAGTGGTGCTCATGTAGGTTCTTTTCCCAGAGTCCAGTTATCATTTTGTGTTGAATGATACCTTATTGTGTGACTGGTCTTGCTGATTTCACCTGAATTACTTAGTTAAGAAGTATATATACGTGGACCAAATGGATTTATCTCAGTTTATCCAGAGTAAGCTTTTGTATTTCTTTCATGATAAAAGGACTCAGTAGCAAGATTGATTGCTATGGTGTTACTGAAAACCTGGTATAGATCTCATTCTAACTCTCAAGGCTGCTGCTATTTGGAATTCTTATCCGAAATTGCTTAATGGCATTTCTGGTTTTTTCCATAGGCAATGTTCAGTCTCTGCATGGTTGAGAGTGAAGCTGATGAGGTGAATTTACATGGCGTCACAAGCCTCGGTTTAAAACAAGCCCTGGACTTTGCATATACTGGACAGGTATTGTACAGTTCTTCACTTTAAGAAACACGATCAAAAGCAACTGCAATAAAAACTGAGTATGACCTTTGTAGAGGTACTAGAAAATATTTTTCTTGTGCACTATTCAGTACGACATATCTTAATTTAACAGGTCTTAGTTTTCTTATACTGTGGTGGATTTTTTTCTTTAGAAGGATCATTCATTAAAACAGTGCTTTATGTGCATTATTGTCAGGTAGGGAACCATGTAGGACTTGTGTGCCCTTTTTATGGTTGCCTGATTATTCATAAAATCTTAATGTGGGTTGAATCTGCTTGCTAAATTAAATGTAAAGTGTTTCCCTTGTAATAAATATTTATAAACTCTGCTGTGTTTGACAAATTAAGTAATTGAGGGGAAAAGTAGTCTCTTACTCTCTGGACAGATGTAGTTGAGGCATCTTTGTAAATGCTTATAGATACTATATATCTTCATCGTGGCCCTCTTTATGACCACAGGCTGGGTATCACTTTATGGTACTTCAGAAAATGCAGAGTAATGCTCCTTTTCCCTCTGCCCCTTGCCCAAAAAAACAACAGCAGCAACAACAACCAAAAACAAAAACAAAAACAAAAAAACCCAAAAAACCAGACAAAAACCAAACAAAAATGGGCAAAAGAAGTATTTATGACCTCTGCACTGCATGCTTGGAGAGAGTTGCTGTGTGACTTTGTCTCAGTTCACTGTTCATGGATAGTGAGCTCAGAACACCCAGTTATTTTTGCTTCGGACTCCAAAATTCTAGGTAACCAAAGTATTTCTGGAATATCACTACAGCAGTTGAGTCCATTGACGTATTGGTGACGTTTATTAGTTAATTTTGAAAAGGAAGACTTAAATCCATATTATGTTATTCTTAAGAGTTGTTGGTTTACAAATTTTAAGGCATCTGCTTCCATACTGTGGACTGAGTATATGGTTTTATGTGGGTCTTTTTGGTTTTTTTTTCTTTATAAAGGAAACTAAATAGAAATAAGGAAAAAAAATTTACCTGTTTTAAAGCAGGTAATTTTTGTCACCAGCTCAGAAAACAGTTATGCTTTAGCATTGGTCTTGGAGTCTAGCACTTTATTTTCTTTGAAAAAAATTTGAGATTGTGCTGTTTTGGAAAACATACCTTATTCAAAGATTTCTTTGATATAAATGAAAAACAGAGATGCCATACTGTATTAGTGAACTAGCTGAAGATCTCAGTACATGACTTGTCATTGGCATGCATTTTCCTTTCAGCTGAAAGCTTTTAATAAAAATTGAATGTTTTTGATAAAAATGAAAATGTTAGGTGCCTATATATCAACCTCTTAGTCGTTTAAAACTATAGGTTGATTATTCTGAAAACTCTGGTTAAATGAAAGACAGGTTTTGAGAAGACAGGTTGGAATTGATTTCTATCTGACCCATCCTGTGATTAGAGGTATTGCCCATCTTTCTGCAAAATTCAAAGTCTAACAAACCTGTGTAAAATACATTGAGAACCTTTGAAAGGCTAGATATGGCTTTTATATAAGCTAGCAAGTGACCCTACCTTGCTTCCAGCATAGTATCCTCAGATCCCTAGGAAATATGTACCTTCTGTCCCGGGCCCTTTAGAGACTTTTGAGTCTTTCATTTTCAGGCATAACCTACTTTGAATAAACGAGTGGGTTTCCTGAGTTAAATATAGATGTGCATGTATGTACAGTTGCTCATACATGTAAGTGAATATGAGGGGAAGCTTGCTCTGTGGTGTCTATCAGATACACCCAAGTGCCACTTCGATGCACAGACAAATGAGAAGGATTCTGTAGGAGTTCTCTTGTAAAGATGCCTTGGAAGCACAACTCACTGAAATGTGGGTCTGAGAATTAGCAGTGTCTCATTTCCCTTTCATCCTTGGAATTCTCGAGCATTGCTTGTGTTCTGACTCAGACTGACAGAATCTGGGTGAACATTTCAAGGCAGTGAGTGGGAGTAATCCACAAAGGCTATTAGTAAATAACTGTATTACTGCATGCTTGCATCAGAGAGTTCTGAAAACAGAATTGTCTCTAGCTTGGTTTGCAAACTCTTCCTGTTTTTAAAAAACAAACAAAATAATTCTCAGTAATCCAAAAGTCACTCGTGCCAAATACAACTTTATATTGCTTTGAAAATGTGGGTATCAAGATTTGATCTGAAGTGCCTCTTAAAGGGAAAACCATGAACTTTCTCTCTTCCTTTTTTTTTTTAAATCATGTTTGGCCAAAATGTTAGTTCAAAAAATTGGTGTTTCTCTAGGTAATACTGTGGAACTCCCTAAAATATCCATGTCTAAACAGGTAAGTAATTAGTTGCAGCTTTCTCCTCTTTACTTCTTTAATATTAATTAATTATACACTTATATATAATTAATAAAACACTTATATTTGACACATTTCACGTCAAATTGAGGGCAACTTTCTGTGTAAAATAATATACTAGAGACATCTGGTGGAAATATTTATTATTGCAAGATGGCAATACTTGATGCCTGCAGTTTTTGAAAGCTAGTAAAATGAAGAAATGTAATTTTTAGGATGACCATGAAATCTGAAATTAAACACTGCCATCCTTGCCTCTTTTTGATAAGAAGAAATCTTCCTGTGGACTTCAAATACAACTTTCATCTTCCTGTCTACTTAGGCAGACAGTGCCTTTTCTAATTACTGTTGAAAATATTTTGCTTTTAAGGAAAAATTGATTGTTCAGAAGAAAAGAATGTTTTAAAACTCAAGTATAAATAATATAATTCCAATCAAACTAATCACTACAGTCCTTAATAATTACAAAGAAAGAAACTTTGGTATAGGAACAAATAAAAACTGACAAAAGGAATGGCAGTAGACTTTATTTTGTTCTTTGCATGTATGTTCTCAGTAATCCTTTATTAATAAAATCTTCAGCCAAAAATGTCTTAGATATGTTTCATCTTGTCCACAGGCATTTTACTATGTAATCCCCGTACTCAGAATTCAGAGGTACAACTCTTTTCCTGTTGTAGATCCCATATCCTTTCTTCCCAGAAGGGCTTTAAGGTCATTCTCTCTTCTACTTCATAGCTGGCAGCAGTAAGGCCAGGCCAGAGTCTCAGTGAGTAGATTACTCACCCTTTCTTCCCACAAGGGCATTTTGCAAGTGTCAGATGTGCCTTGGGAGGGAGGTGGAGCAAGTACAAGCGATTTATAAACTATAGGTTTTAGAATACTTATATAGAGAAGCGTTTGTAGGCAAAGAGTTTGGAGCTCACAATTCCTGCTGTCACAGTAAGAGCCTTAACCACTGTGTCAGAGACTCATGGGCATTGTTGTCTACTCTTTTTGACTATCTTTTATAATTTTAACACTTTTGTTAGAAAGGCATAATCTTACTTGGAGGAATGGGATAGCCACAAAATAGGCCAGTGTAGCTGGCTGACAAGTCAGAGAAACATTGGCTTTAATTTGCAGTGGATGATTGTGATTCAAATTCAACAAAAATACAAATACACAGAGTCCCATGCATACTGAAATGCTTCAGACTTGGATCTTTCTTCTCTGTAATTATGTTCTAACATATGTCTTTAAACTACGGTAACAAGTATTTTGCATTTAGATAGAATTTTATTTGAGGACCTCAAAACACATTACAAAAGCAAGTAATCTCTGTCCTTATTTTGTTGTATCACAGACAGGAAATTAATTTGGGAGAAAGTAACTTTCCAAAGACAGCACAGCACACTGGCGGCTTCTTAGTGCCTAATACCAAGTTCTCCTAAGTCCCATTTTCCTAAGTGGCTGATCTGGTTTTTCCCCCTAAACTCTAATAATAGAAATTATGTCTTCCTTAAGTATAATATTATTCTGAATTAGCAAAGCTGAAATGAAATGACTTGAGAGGAAGCCCTTATATATGGGGCTTTTTATATGCAGCTCTTTCTCCCAAGGTGAATTTCGGGGTAATTTTTCCTGTGATACCTTCTTAGTCCAAGATTAACACAGCCTTACTTCCTAACTAAGGCATGTTGAAATATTTCCTTTTATTAAAAGCCACATACGAAGTTGCACTTATAATGATTCAAAAATAGGCTTTAAACTTTCTGTTATTAGCATATTTAATAGGTTTTCTTTTACTCACAAAATGCTAATGCAGCAGCAGTGTTTCAGTAAAGGTAATATGAGTATATTATCCCAGTTAAAAATCTAGAACTTAGTTTATTTCCAGGTATGTTGCTCCAAATATTACTTTAATGCATTATCAGTGTGAGTCCTATTTAACTGTTGCCTTTGCTTCGTATTCAGTTAGTTTGAAACCTGTAATCCTATTGACAGCTATTATCATTTTACCAAACAGGTTTCAGGAATTGGTAGAGTACCATCACATGATTTTTCAAATTCATGCACACAAACCTCTGATTAGTTAAAGTATTATCTCACAACTCCTTTGTGAAAGTGTTCTTTCAGTTTAGTTATTTCTTTAACAAAAACCATGAAAGAGTAGATCTTCTTAGACAGTAAAGATTTAGTAGAAATAAATATTTTTTCTAAGTACAACTATTTGTCCTTATAATTGCTTTGATTCCTTTATAGAATCGTGGCTTTCATCTCTCATCAACTGCCCTCCTCATTTGATGTTGACAGTTTTTCTAGTGATCAACCAGTATCTCATCTGCCATTTTTAGTTAAGACCAGGGTAAGGCAGCTGTCAGTATCTTAGTGCCTCTTATTGTGTTAATCCTCTCTTTTTCGTGGATGGAGGTGTATTGCAAAGCTGTGTTGTGGTGGTTGATTTTCTTGGGTAAGTGACCTACTGCATCCTGTGCACAGGTGTTCCACTGTCTGCTTTTAGATTAAAATGAATCAGTTAAACTACCCACTGTCCCTAGCAAAAGTGACTTCAGCTATCCCTGCTCTTTCCTACTGGGGACAATATGCAAAAGTCATGTGTAACTGAATACAACAGGTCTGTGTCTTACTGTAAATACGTAACATCATTTTTCAATTTTCAGTGCAAGTTCAATGGAAAAAACCATGAATTTGATTCTTAGATTTGGGCTTGTCCTTTTTCACTTCTCTCAGGATAATCTTTTTTCTGTATTTAGCACTAGGTTACAGCTACTGGGTCCTAGGTTCACAGTTCAGCTACAGGTTGCCTAAAAGGCTTAGACATACAGAGCTTTAATTAACTCACTTTCATGCAGTTAATTGTAGAGAAAATTAAATATTTCACTTTATTTGCTCTGAGCACGAATTAAGCTAGGAACAAGGTAGCTTTTCTAGTGCTGAAAGTGATTAAAGTAATGAAACATCTTCCCAAAGAATAGTGAATTTTCTTGGAGTCTTGCTTATCCAAACCCTCTTTAATTATGGTAATGGTACTTCACAGTGGTGTGAAGCTATGCCAGGGAAGGTTCAGACTGGACATAATGAAAAGGTGGCAGGTCACTGGAACAGGTTGTCCAGGGAAGTGATCATGGCACCAAGGTTGTCAGAGTTCAAGGAATGTCTGGACATGTGTTTAGTTTCGGATAGTTCTGCAATTAGCAGGGAGATAGGACTAGATGATCTTTATGGGTGCCCTCCAAATTGAAACATTCTATGATTTTTTGTGATGTATATGCTGTGCATTTAACACATATTTTCTTCTAGTTTCCTGGAAAATTATTATGATGTATCAAAGAAATGCTGGTCATGATTCTTTCTGGCATTGGCTACTGAGACATCTGGATTTTGTTTCTAGTGCTACCAAACATTATGTGCCAGGGCTTTGGGCAGTTGCCTGCAGGGGACTAGAACATTCTTTCCTTGCTCACTTTTTTGAAGCAGCACTTGTCAATGTGCAAGGAGCTCAGCATTCAACTGAATCATGAATGAACAGGGAGACAGGCAGAAGTGCTATCTGGTTGAGAGTGAAATGCAGTCTAAATTACTTTAAAAGAAAAGTTAAGGTGTTTGATTGCTCTCAAGCACATGGAATGGTCTCCATCAGGGAAAAACAACTGATACTTTTGTTTGATGCCTGTTTTGTTTGAAATGCTGATCACTGCAAGTAGAGTCAAGGAGGAATTTTCTTTTTCATCAAAGTGGCAGGAATCTTAGGAAATTTTTTTCTTGTTTCCTGTGTTAAATTCCATACAGCAAACTTTCTAGAATTTTCTGACATGGCACTGCAGATTTCCTTACTGTTACAGCTTAATACTGGTTTATTTTTAATGTGAATCTTGCTACCATCTCACTTTTCCATTGTCCCACAAACAGCTGTATGGAAATGAGAAAACTATGGGGGATAAATGAGTAGCTGGAATGAAGGTGATAAAAGTGTGTCTTCAGTCTCTCCACCTTTGGGTATGCAGTTTAGCCCTGGGCCTAAAGGAGCTATCGTTTAGTGTCTTTAAAAATGTATGGATGACATATAATGGCCTACAGTATTCAGGGAATAGAATGTTCTAATTGTTCTTTCCAGATATAAACCTCATGAGACTCCACAGAGGTGATAATTAATCTGGATCTTACCTTCTCCCTCAGGCTGTAAGTTGCTTTGTTGGAAAGTTTAAGGAGTTTCCTTCTCATTCTTTTTTGGCCGTTACCACCCTCTTTGCTCTGATACAATTTTTTTTTGTTGGCCTGTACTTCTTTGTTGGGTGTAGGAGGGTGGGTGCAGGAGGCATTAAAAGAGTAGGAGGACATTTTTGATCTGGACAGCATAGAGGTGAGGCCTGAGTAGTTGTCCTTGGGAAAGGCTGGTGGTTAATATACACTCTGTTGCCACAAGAGTCCCAAAGAAGATTGAAGAGAGAAGCAAGATACATGATACCAGTTAAGTTTTTTCCCATGCTTACCCCCAGTTCAAGGTGTTGGAGGGGATGCAGGTTGAGTTGGGAAAGGAAGAGAGAAATCTTGGGGTAAGAGGGAATGAATTCTAGTTTTGAACTGCTGGCCAGAGGGTAAAAATACAGGGTGGGGTGTTAAGGTTCACGTGTCTCTGTAGCTATGGGGCTGGTTGTAAAATTCCCTTTTCTGCCTCAGAATTATGATTTAAAAGGTCAGCTTTAATTTAACATTTTCTAGTTCTTGCATTTGCAGAGAAGCTTTCTGCAATATATCGACAAAGCATTAAGTTTCCAGATAGATTTAAATTGTATGTCTAAGAATAGTGGATCTAAGAAATTGTGTCATCTGCATTTCTGGATCTTGTGAACTCAGCATTCTGTTACAACTGGCCAACTTTTGCATTGCTTGAATCCCTTGGCCTACGGATCTGATCACAGTCGGGACTGGACTGTATTTGGTGCATCCTCTCTGAAGGGTTTGTGGCATGATGGAGAGTAGAACAGCTGCTTTGAGGAACGCATCTCCTGTTTAAAAACAGTCACTTCAAGAGAAAATTAGTTTGTCAAAGTAGATCAGTTTGAAAATGAGCAGTATGTCAGGCTTGATGGCTTGGGAAAGTTACTCTTGTATGGGCAAGATCTGCCTGTTGTATACAGGGAAAAGGTGCTTAAGGTGATTTTCTTGGGTACCACCACATGCCAGAGAGAAGCTGAGAGTATAATGAAAATTAACCCTTAGAAATGATTGAATAAGGATTGAAGGATTGAATAAGGATTGAATAGAGGGGTGATTGTAAGATGCAGCCAGGTGCAACACCTGAATTGCATCTAATTAATCTTAATGTAAAAATACTACAGGAACCAGTCTTGATACCACCTGTCATACGAAGGCACATTCTTCATGGTGAAGGCTGCAGTTTTTGTCTGAATTTGATGGGTCCAAATTACTCTTTAAGTTTCTGTCCCAGTTATTATGCCTCATGACCCTTGAGTTGAGGATGGATTACAGAAAATGATTAAGCTTCTATTTTCCACACTAGAATTTTATGATGAATTTTGAAGTTGTGAATCCAAAGTAGACCTTAGTTTCAGTCTCCTTAATTTGCAATATGCATCACTCTGTAGACCTCAGGGTTATTGTTTCAAGAGTTAAGACAAGTAGAGGAGATTCAGTCACTCTGTGTACTTGTGGTGTGCATGTGCTGTTATTTATGTGCATCTACTGTTAATATTGAGCTGGAATGCCTGTATAACATACAAACACCTATGCTGGTAATTAATAAAAACCAAGCAATTCCTTTAGTGTGTAAAAGCTGAAAGGTGTGGAATAATTGTGAATTACCCCAGTTTCAGTAGAAGGAAGGCTTGCAATATTTACTTCCTTCTTTACTTACCATTTTCTTTTCCGTGTTGATTTCCCCAGCATGCAGTTTCCTGATGGTGAACATTCAGCATAGATGAATTAGTGTTTTTGCCTGTATCCAAATGAATGGGTATTGAATAAAAGTTCAGGTAGTTCCAAATAAGGCAAAGTTTTGTGAAGATATAAACTAGACTTTCCTCAGTTATCTTGGGAAACACAAAAGGGAATCTGTTTTCTCAGTAGAATATATCTTGTATGGTATAGGAGGGCTGTAAAAAAATGGAAGAACATGTAAGAAATACATCTGCCACCTTGAAATGAACTTTCATTGCTGATTTTGTGCAAATCACCTCTAGACAGTAGCCAGCCACCCTCCTTGCCTCTTGTCCTACTTCTCATCTTATAGTGCTACTAGTATTATTTGTAAATGGATTGCTGTATCTTTAAAATACATTATTATTATCACAGTTAAATACAGTTTTCTACACCTACAAGATACTAATCTGCTTAGGGTTCTGGTTCTTTGGCTGACACAGTAGGTAACGTGCCATAGGATGGCAACTTCCTCAGTGTCAATTGTGTCTGAATAAAAAACACTGCAAGGTCTATACCAGCTTGTTTAGTCAGTCTGACCTTGAGTTCTCGCTTGAAAATACTTGACAGCGACGTGCTTTTATTTTCTTGTTTGATGGTTTTTAATATCCATGTCTGTTGGAGATACTTTTGTAGCTGAAATCCATTCTAACTTTCCATTCAACTACCTCTCATCATGCATAGCAACCTCAGTAGCACCAGCCAAAAACCTGGATTGTGCTGGGGCTGATTCTCATTTACAGTAAGATCTTTACATGTCTTTCTGGCTAGATAAAGAACCTTCATATTTTATATAGTATATAAATTACATATAATGTTCACTTAAAACCTCGTATTAATAAATACAGTGATTTGCACAAGCATTAAGGATGTCATACACTGCCAGAACTCAGTGTAAATGAGTTCTTGATATAAACAAAGACCAGTCCCCTTCTCTCCTCCTCCTAATATATCCATTATGTTGGAGATACTTTGTGGTTTTGCTTAAAGAAGTGCATACACATTTTTTCATTTCCCTCAAAAACAGCTAAACTACTAAAGGTGCAGGTGACTATCTTTCCTTTTGTTTTCCATTTTCCTTATTCCACTGCACTTAAAGTATACAAATGATGCTGTGAGGTAAAACTGAATTGTATGGACAGAAGAAAAAAGATCTGAAAGAAAGCTTTAGTTCCCTGTGGAGCAGTGAGAGACTGACCTCATGTGGTGTGAAACCAAAGTTGCCAGGGGAAGTTCAAAGATAAAATTGAATAAACTGAGCATCTTTGAAAAATTAATTTTTTTCATGCACTTCTGATTTTTTTGGGATGTTGTACTACTTAAAAAAAATTAGTCTGGATAGTTTGTAGTCTGATTGCTAATAAGAAGTTGACCAGTGTCCATATTCCCAAAGACATTTTTGTGTCCCAAAAGGGATGCTCTAAGCTGACCCCAAGACAGTGGTCCATGAGCTGTGGCTCAATTATCCTTACTGCTGCCTGTACATGATTTTAATTGAAATGAGTAGGAGTTTCATGTGAGCAAGTAACTGAATAATCAGTCTTGGTTTCTAAGCCCTTTCTGGCACTTCCCCAGAAACATGCTCATTGTGCCTTCAGAGCCCTGCTCTGTAAAATGAAAACAGTGGTTAGAAAAATTACGAAGTGCTAGTATGCAGAATAGGCAGGGTGTTCCTAGTCTGTATATGTTTTATATGCATGAATAATATGAATAGTGGAGACTTCTAAGTCAGTTCTGTTGGCCTGATTCATCAGAATATATGGAAGGATCTAAGTATATGGATAACAAAAGGAGGCTCAGTTATTTTGAAGTCTTAAATGGCACACATTTAGTTTCAAAGGATTGAGGGGGTATTGTAACTTAGGGACTCTCACAGGGAGAAAAAAGCAAAAAAAAAGTTTTAAAATCCTTAGGGAAATTCAGATGAACTTTAGAAACTCTGTCCCTCTTCTGAAAAGACTTCTCTATATGCTTAATTGTATTGCTTCTGTTCTTTATGTTGACCTAAATATGTGAAATAACAAAGGCCTTTAGTATTTTCTGCAAGTACTCTGAGTATGTCTTCCAAATGACAAACCTTCCCTTTTCTTCTTTGCAGATCCTCTTGGAACCAGGGGTGATACAGGACGTCCTAGCAGCTGGGAGTCATTTGCAGCTGTTGGAGCTTCTCAGTTTATGTTCTCACTATCTCATTGAGGTGAGGCTTTTTGGCCTGATCAGCTGTTTCTGTTTGGTACACTTTTGTTTCAAGCCTGATTTCAGTAGGAGAGTATTAGTGCAATACCTGGTGTAATCTAAATGGCAAAAACTGGATTTCAGGAGATCTGAATTTTGAGTGTAATTTGGGTTTCAGTTTATGGTAGATGCCCTATCCCTCCATCCATTTTGTCCATTTCATTCCTGAAAACAAGAATGGTCCACTGATTAGTATCAGCAGATGGGAGTTAGACTCCCTCTTTTACCAGGGAATTTACTTCCTTCTACCTCAGTGTACCAAATGTGAAGATATTTCTCTATTGGGACAATGAGTTTTGTGACAAATTCAGATGTGTAATTCTGTGTTCACAACAGAATATTGATGTGTATTCCAGGGCACTACAACCTCTCACAGAAGGAATAGAGCTTATTATAATGGTACCTTATTCTCAACTGGCCTCATGCCCATAGTGCCGATGTCTTTATGAAACAAAAATTTGAGTTGCAGTAAAGTGTTTTTTTGTGCTTGGCTTGTATAGGAAATGGCTTACGATAATAGCAAGAGCACGGCTTTGATGGGTATCGGTGAAAAGCCTTCTAAAAATAAAATGGCAGTGGCAGTTCTACAGAGCTGTTTCCTCCTCTCAGTAACTTTTCAGTACGGTTTCTGAAATCGGATCTGTTAACTGCATCTGGGCAGCACTTGGGCACAGAGATGCACATCAGCACAGTGCTCTTAGTATGCACGTGCCTTCCAACAGCATAACTGCCTTTGAACAGTTGGAGTGTGCTTGGCAGCACGCTGAGCTACTGAGCACCAGGGGCATGCAGGATCTCGTGTTAAGAACTTCAGGATGTACTTGAAGGCTCTGTGTCTTACAGAGAAAGAATCTGTTCTTTGAGTGTTAGCCTTAGGAAACCCTTCAAAATGTATGTTCAGATAATAAGGCGGTATTAATTAGTGCATTATAAATTGATTAGAAAGTTAAAGGAGCTGGCAGACTGCTGCAATTGGTATAATTTTTTTTTTCAGGAATGCAAGGAGGAATTTAATTTTTCTGAGAAAATAAACATGGATTGTGATGGGAAAGACAGTTGGTTTAAGAAATAAGAACTGTGAGATACCAAATAAGCCACAAAACCATTTGACCTACTAATTGTCAGGCAGGCATGGGAAGGGGTTACTGTAATGAGAAAGATACAAATCTAACACTGGTAGTCATACAATGTATTTAATGCTCCCCAAACCAACCAGTCAGCGCGAGTATGTCTGTGATGCTTACCTGGCTCTTACTTTGTCAGAAATTGAACTAAAGAGACTATTGCAGCAAAGAAGCTACAGAAAATATTAAAGAGTAGGGAAAAGACTGAATATTGTGCTCATGAAGTGGGGGTGTGAGAAGACTTCAGGAAAAGAGCAGGTATATGCTCAAAATAAATCCTTGTGCAAATTTTTTTCTATTACCTTTGTTGAGTAGCCTGTGGTATCTGTAGCCCTTCATTCAGCACCATCTTAATACTTTTAATCCCAAGGCCGTTGCAGGGTAAAGACAGATGACTACAGAGTTATCAGTGCTGAACCTTGTCCTTAGTGCACAAGCTATAGTCAATTATTTAGGAGTAGATTGCTAATGAAGTAAAAAGTGAATCAATCCCAAAATCACACCAGCCCCATTAAAAACCCCAGCACTCTGGAGTTAGTAAACATTTCTTCCAAATTACTCCATACTTAACTGTCGCTGACCGCTTGACCGTCCGGAGGCCAAGCAGGCCGACTTGTTGCGCGTGTCCCGATCCGTGTGGGACAGACAGCAACTTGGCAGTCGAGTATGGAGCAGTCTGCTCTGTGCCTCCTGCAAGGAGCTGGCAGCAGCTGATGCAACAGTAGCGAAGGGCGAGGGTAAAGGAGAGAGAGGGACTCTTTGTAGCAGCAATCCAAGTCTTTATTCCCAGACCCGGGGCCTGGAGAACAGGGAGGCAAGGAGCGGGCACCACACAGAGCGCAGAAGGGCGGTTACAGCAGCTTTTGTACGGGGGGTGGAGAAGGGCGGTACAAAGGGATACACCAGTGGGGGAAAGACATGGGGTGACAGGTATCCAATCAAGGGGTTGATAAGGAGGGTCTAAATTAAACAAGCCAATGGGAAATACAAGAGAACAGAACCTTTTAGACCTTAATTGAATAATCAATGAAGAAATGAATAAACATGAAAGGGAGAACCAATGGGTAACCAAGGAATAAAGGGATTTCCAGAACGAGGGAGGAACAACTACATGGAGTGACATCCATAGGGGTGTGGTTTACAGTTCGGTGCCACCCACAGCATCTTCTTCAGACTCACCCTCAGAGCCACTCTCCTGGGTGGGGAAATCTACTCACTGGATGCCTTGATTTATTTTCAGCCCAGAGGTGGGCTGGGCCACCACAACAATTAACAGACCGGTAAAAATTCTCTGGACATGAGAGTCATAGAAACCTTTAGGTTGGAAAAGCTCTTTAAGATTAAGTCCAGCTGTAAAAAAGCTTGCAAAAGACTCAGAGGTGTTTTAATTACTCTCATGCTAATGGTTTTCCTGTTGCTCTCATGTCTTTAAATGCATTTTGTCTAAAGCATATGTTTATTTGCATGTTTTTTCTCTTTCTACAACTTAGAGGATAACCATATCTTTCATGAGTCATAGAAACCACAACTCTGTGGCCTGCAGTTGCTGTAGGATGTGTGAAAGACGTGAAAAAGCACTGTTGTGCTCTGAGTAGTGTGCCAGGGTAGGACAACTGGAGCTACATTGTGAAAATTAATAGGAAGTGGGACCCAGTGTCCAGATTTACAGTAGTGGAAGTAGGGAATAAGGTAGTGGATGAAGGGTAGGGGAAAAAAAGAGGAGAATATGTGTTGGAAGACAGAGAGCAGTGCTAGTTCTGTAAACTGTCTTTGAATCAGGGTCTCATCATATAAGTTTGGAATCTGCATGCACATCTGTGGGGTGGCCGTAGCTTATATCTTGTTGGGATTTAGGCTGTATTTTACAGTATTTTTTTTATCAAGTTCACCTCAGCAAGGCATACATGTAGACAGATTTGCAGTCTGAATAGATCACAGTAAGAATTTACCTGTCTTGTTTGTTTTGCACAGTTGCAGTCCATGCAAGTAGTCAGTCTTGAGTAGTTGCTGTAAGTCTTTTTAACAGAGGTCAACAAGGTACTGGTCAACAAGATTAAGCCCGTGATATTTTTCAGGGTCCAAACTAATTAAATCAAATATCTGTTTATGTTCTACATATTATTGTGTGACTTTAAAAAATACTTCTTGCATTATTTAGTACTATCTGCAAATAAAATCCAAGCAGTTAAAGAAGGCTTCCTTAAAGCCACTTGTCCTATCAGCAGTTGGTAACTGAGGTGTCTTGTTACCCCACGTGCTGTGATACAGGTGCTGGAAGGGGAGTAGTGCTTGCCCTTTCTCTTCTTTCTGATGAATGAAATTAAACCAGAGTTCTTCATTTACAATGCTACTGAATTACTTTCATGCTGTTTTGAGTTGTTGAAATATCATGAACTTAGCTTAGTTTAGTCTAAATTCAGGAAACGCAGTGTGTGGGATCTAGCTGTCATTTATTGTTGTGTAATGATGACACAGAGTTTTAACTTGTTAGGATTATCTTTAACTGTTTTGATTAGACCAAGCTTTTCCTGTATGAGTGCTGCTCTTATTGTTAGCACTTGTTCCAGCTCTTCTCTAGATATTCCAGCTTGTCAGCTTATTGGAACTGTCTTGAACAGTTTCATCTGTTCTTGGTACTTTTATCTGGGACCTGTAATAATTCCATGCATTTCAATAAGAAGGGGTTTTTTTGCTACAAATGCAATTGGCATTGCCCATTCATGTATCTGTTTACAGGCACACTGGTAGTCTGTGAGTTTCCAAAGAATACTGTACTGATCTGATTCATCTAAGATGATTGCTGAAGTATCTGATTGTCAATAATTAGTTGTAGTGCACTGGGGACAGAGTAATTTCCAGCCAATGCTGACTTTTGTATTGACTGGTCTTTAAGGAATTTCCTCTTGGTTGTCTCAGAATAAACAAAATGTTATTTTGACTATGACAGATCCTCTTTCTTATAGACTAAACAGCTCAGAGATTTTTAATTTGTTGATGAATCTCAAAAAGATTTCTGTAACAAATTGTTGAATTCTCAATCAAAGGAAAGACAGGAAAAAGAAGAGGAACATTTTCTCCCCACCCTCAATTAGGTAATGCAGTGGAGGTTTCTGAGAACACTGCTAGTTTATTAAATGCATTTCATCATCTATAAACTTCTCATTATCAAATGTACTGTAGCATCTAATGCTGATTCAATATTTTCATTTGAAAAATCATGCTCATTTTAGATTGATAATTTACTAGTTTTTATTTTAAAACAGTGGTAAATCATATTTTCTTTATTTGCAAACAAGAGAGATGCCCAAGTATTCCTTACTTTAGGTCTTAAAGTAAAAGCTGGAAAGCTTTGTGCTGTGCTTCTCCCCCCATATCAGCATTTTCATATCTTGAATTATGATTATTCCACAACCTCTGCTGTTTGGGGGTTTTGTTTCTAGCTTCATTTGTAGAGGGGGACTCCTTTGAAGCATGCTGATGTGTTGTATTTGAGATACATACATATTCATGAATCTCTCATGTCATCTGCATAATTCTCAGGTACATTAAACATTGAAACAAGGCTTGTAAGAGCGCACATCTGTCTCAGGCTGAACAAACGGTAAGGCAATGCAATTTTTCTTAACTGCTACAGAGGTGTGGGAGAGCTAAAGACTTGAACTTTGTGTACCTTCAGTGGCACTAAGGTCTGTGATCACTCACACAGCATTTGCTTGCAGCGTGTACATCCAGTTCTCTTAGATTCTTGTTTCCCAAGTTCCTCCTCCAGGTCAGACTGATTGTCAGTTTTGGCTGAGGTTTTTCAAAGGAGGCTAATGCAGAGAGCTGCAGCCAACAGGCGAGCTTGGAAATATAATGGGAATGGGTTATCTGAATATCTTCTTTCCCTTTTAAAAATGGACTATATCTGTCATATGTCATTGGAAAAGCAAGAGATGGCTAGTTAAAAGCATTAGAAGTGATGGACATCTGAGATTGGACATTTTAAATGGAACTGTAGAGAGCATGGTATTAGGTAGTATGTTCGTGATAACCTATTTTGCACTTGAAAGCTTGTGAATGTTTTTCTGAAAGACACATGACAACTTTATTCTTATGCAAGAGAATAAATGTGTTAAAACATTTATTCAGAACATAAAAATGTTCGTTTCATAAGTATGTATGAGTTACATAACTAGTTGTAGATCTAAGAAGTTTTGTCTTTTTCCTCAACTGTTTATGTATTCAGTACCAGAGAGCCACAAACTGCAAATTATTTCAACAATCAAAGAGTCTTAATAAGGAGGGAATGCTATTGAGAATAAAAGTTTTTAATGGAATTTCCTTCTTCTGATCAACATCAGCTTAGTATTGTGTGGGTAGTAATTGGTTTTTAAACCGGAGGTTGATTTCCACTGGTATTCAGGGATATGGGGTATTGGACTGTCCATAATTGAAATCTTAAAGCTAAGTGATTTTTCTGTATATTCTGAAGGACAGTATTTTTTTTTCAGTGGAGTTCTAGGTACATCCTGAATTCCATTCAAGGTACAAGGGTGATAGTTGTAAGTGAGGGGTTTAGAAGCTGCAGAATGGTCCAAAGCAAAGCACTCATTTCTGAGAGGCAGGATGTGGCATGACTGTTAGATAGCATATATCCCTTTAATTTTCTGCTGCCAGATCAGAAACTTTTTGTGAAGAACAAATTAATTTACACACTGGACAGAGTCTGGGATATCATTTATGTTATGTGTATTGGTTGGATAATGGCATAGTTTCAGTACAGACTTATTTGAAGCGACTGTCCTTGTACTTAATGCTGGAAGTGATTTCTTATTCTCACAGTTCCTAGGAGGAGCAGGTATAGTAGACATGAGCAGTGATGATTCTGATTGCCACTGAAGTTACTCTGACTTGTAAAAACTGTTCTCGGGATCCTAAATGTTTTTGTGTCAAATAAACTTGAAAGTTTGATGCCAGTCTTCCTATTAGTTTTAAGTGTGTTATGTTCCCTGCTAAATGGTAAATGTACCAGATTGCTTCTTAGAAACTTCATTACAGTAAATGGAACTCTGCTACAGGTGTATCTGCTTGCTTGCTACTGATGTCAGTTGTGCCATCTTTAAAGAGAGCTAATTTAAGCTAAAAAGAAAAGAACGTTTTAGGTGTGTGATTAAAATAAGCCTGAACACAGCATTGTACAACAGAAGTCAACTGGAATTTTCTTGGAGCTGCCTCTGTACTGTCCTGCTCTGGATTCTTGTATACAAAAGCAGTGAGCAGGATCAGATGTGGAATGCAAAAATAGGATTAATCAATTCACAAGTGATAAAATAAGGCCTCCTGTGATAATTCATGGTAATAATTGAAGCAGGCAAATTGTCTTGGATAGGGGCATTTGATTTTTAACCTTCTACTGTGATGGTCAATTTAGGCTTATAAAACAAATTTTTTTCATGGTGTACAAATGCCTAATGATCTGGATCTTCTTCTAATTTTAAACTATTTGAATGTGTTGTAGATGGAAATATGTTACTGGTTTTAAAAAGAAGAAGCTACAAATGAATTTGCATGTGGAATTAAAAGGGGGAGTGTGCATGGTTTATGTATGTGGGTAGGCCAGAGCTTCAAAGCTATTTATTTTCCTTAAACCCAGCTTCTCCATTTGGAAAGGTGCCAATGACAATCCCAACTTTCACTGAGATACACTCCTTCAGAGATGAATTAATTCATACACCAGAGATTGAGAGCATCACCTTTGTATTGCTAGAAGCCCCAGATCAGGTGGGATTTTAGCTCCTGGGTTTTTCATATAGAGCAAATTAAGCTGCTGGAAAGAAAATCTAAAGGTCATCTAGCAACCAAGGCTTGCTTTTTTTAACTGATTCTGAGTTTTTAATCTAAGTACATGCATGCACACTCTGCACACTCCCCTCAATCCCCCAGAATTAGTCACCACCAGAAAATTTAAGTCTACCAACTTTATCCTGTGGTGAAGTAACCTTCCCATGCTAAGAATACAAAGTAGACAAAAATAATGTTGTCTTACATTTTCTGTTTATTTAATTTAAGCGTTACACAACCAGTTGTTGCTGTGCTAGCCTGCTATTTTTTCAAGGAGCAAGTTTTGTCAGCTGTTCTCATTGAGCCATTGACATTCATTAGAAAAGTTCTTGGACAAAACTCAGAAATAACTTTGGGAGTTTTTCCTCTGCTATCTCTTTAATATACTGATACATTACAGAGATAATGATCTATATATGTGAAATGTGAATGCACTAGTGCGGATTCCAACTTAAAATGGGGCTCAGGAAAAAAAAAGGATGGTGTTTTTCTCCATTTTTCAGTTGGTGTCAGTGAGGAAAGTGAAAATATACCAAAGTGACAATACCCAGTCACTTTGAATCCCATTCTCACTGCAGTCCACCTGCTGCTATTTATCTGCAATGTGAATTGAAACTGATGATGGATGTGTAAAAAAATGATGCTGCAACATCTAGGTCAGCTACTGCTGGCAAGATCAAGGCTCCCAAGCTGTCTAGGCAGTTGTATGGGTACACATTGTCACTCCTCTGCAGCCAAGTTACAGGAGCGGTCACAATTTGGGAAGAGGCAGTTAGTGCTGTATCTGCCATCTCTTTGCAGGTTCTGTCAGGAAGGGAGAGCAGCTTTGGCATGTGTTTTAAACAGGAACAGAGAAACCGTATTGCTTCATGGCTTCCCTCCCTGCCCTTCTCATGTTCTGGCCAGTGTGGCCTTTTTAGATGACCTTTCTGTCCACCAGTCCTTGAAAGATTTCCGCTTCTGGAATCTTTCCAGTATTTTTATACAGCTGTAAACGGGGGCTGATGAATTCCAGAATGCTTAGTGTAAAAAATTCTTCTTTGGTTTTATTACTGATCAGTAGTAATGTTTTATGTTTTCCCTGTCCCTCCTGGTCCCCAGTGTATTTCGCTTTAAATTCTCCTTGCGAGTTGATGCAGTTTGGATGCATGAGCCCCCAAAATGGAAGTACTTGTAACTGGGTAGTGCAGCTATCCTTATCTACTGGTGTTCTCAGCGACATGTCCACTTCGAAGTCTGGAAGGAAAATTTTGTTTATTGCAAGAGATGACACCCAGAAGGCAGAATGCCTGGACTGGACTTGAAATGAGACTGTCGGGGCCCGTCCTCCCCGGGCCTGGGCAGCAGGTGGCAGTGTGAGTCCGTAACAGTTTGAGCAGAGAAATTCAAGCTAAAATCAGAAAAAATGAAAAGAAAAATTATTTATTTTTACTCTGTATTAGTCTTCTGACCTAATCAGTAAAAAGTCATTATTCACACAACACTGGGCAATATGCATTGTAATTTTTAACAAATAATAGGAAACTGTTAATGTTTTCACAGGAAATACAGGTCTGTCTTGTGCAGCAATGGTCATTTATCACTGCACTTTGTGAAATCACTCATTTGTTCTAATTTGAATGTAAATGACTCTAAGGTTTTACAAATAAGGTGACAGACTCACATAAATGTAATTGCAGGGTTCATCTCTCTCTTTTTATATATCACTCATTAAGTTATGAATTAAATACATCGTATTAAACCAGGGGCATGTCCAATGATGATATTGTAATGGCAAATTACTCTATGCTATTAGAGGTGTATTTTTTATTCATGGACATTAATTTGTCATTAAGCGGCATTAGTTTAGCACTTTTATGTGGAAGACGTGACCTGAAAGAGGAGACTTACAGCTCTAATGTGAAAGAACAGGAATATAGGCACCAGACATAGAGAGGGGTTTTTTACCTCCTGTAAAGAAGCAGAGGGAAATTTTACTTAAATTTGCCTTGATCTAAAGCACACTGAGTTGTGTTAAGCCATTTTAGCAAAGGTATTTCTGAAACAAGAAAATGCTTTGATTATAAAGTATTTACAATATGGGAAAAGCCAGAATGCTAAGTATGAAATGGTGACTATAAATCATTTGTAACCTATGAACCTGAAGAGAACATTGGGCTTGAAGTGAGTTACAATCTGATTTTATCTCAGAAGTATCACTGTGGTAGAGTGCTAATTGTTCATCTTTTCTTTCCTCTATAGTAGCTTACCCAAAATAGAACTGATTTTTTTCATGCTTCATTATGAAGTAAATATCTTTTACTTCTTGTCTGCTTTGTAGTTTTAGATACACTATCTATCATATTAAATATATATATTTATAAAATAATTTTCACAGGGGTCAATTTCAAATTCTAAATGCAGTAGCAAAATCTTGCTTAAGAAAATGAATGAGAAAATGTATTATTTGATGGATTTTCAGAGGCAACTTAGCACCTGAAGTATTAAACTAAGGAAGATAGTGAGTGATTCAATCTGCTCTGTCTTTAGAAGATGTCAAAAAGACCTTGTATATTTTATTTTATTTTTTCAGTCAGTTTAATATAAGAGCTTTTCAAAACCTTGTTTATTTAATGGTGAAGATGGACTGAAGCAATGAGCATCCAAGTTGATGCATTCTCCAGTTAGGCAGTATTTGCATTTTAGTCTTTTTTGTAGACCATTTCTCATTAGAGGCAAAGGAAGTCTGGACTTGATACAAACCTATGTATTTGGCAGTTGATACCTTGCCCCATCATATTTTATGGTTTTTTGATGGCTTAATCATCATTGTTTGATCCATCTATCTGAACTGCTTACAACATACTCAACTAATTGTGCTAGTAAAGAAGAAAGATTTCTAAGGAAAATTGCCTAAGCCCAAGTTATACATAAATAGTTTCAGAAAGTATTCCAGATTATCATCTCTTTTTAACTACTGTTAAATACTATTTCAGTACTTAATGGAAAAACATTCTTTTTCTATACCATTTATGTTTATAGGGGACCGCAAAAAAAGAACAAGTTCCACGTCAGGCTGTTGATGTTTTCCAGCAGATCTCATAGCAGCAGTAAATGAAACAGCATTTTAGCACGTTCCATCATTTGTGGTGTTTTGTTTGCAAAACTGCATGAGTAGAATTTGTATTTTGCTTCAGAATAGTGATGTAGACTAACTCTATTTAGAACAAAGACACCCTTTCTGTCCAGGGTATTGACTAGGCCTTGAACCTAGAATGAATATAAATGTATACATGCTGTAATGACTTACTGAATCTTCAGCCAATATGTAATCAGAGCTTTGAAAGTTACAAATTGTCCTCATTCATCTCACTAACTCTAAAAATTAAAGATCCAAGTCTAAAGATTAGTGGCATCAACAACTTTATTAACCATCGATAATGTCCTGGAAGTGTGTTATTTCAAGCATGAAAAACACGAGAAATGTCTGTAACTTTGTTCGCCCATTTTCTTGTGTAATGTATTCAAAACATCTGTTTATTAATTTGGAGGAAGTTGTTCCTAAATTTCCCATCTGTTTAAATAGAGTTTTACAGAATTTGTGATTTCTATCACAGAGTGTGTCTAGCTGTATAGGCAGCATTAAATCTTAAACCAGGACTTTTATTTGCAGTTCAGTAGGAACTGAGCTGGTAACACGTGGAATTCTTTCTCCGGTAATTTTTATGGGTGCTGTTGTGTCCTCTGGATTAGAGAGGTAGTGGTACATTGGCTGAACTTGTCTTGTAAACACTTTGACCTTTGTTGTGAAAGTTTTCAAAGCTATACAATGGGTTTTTTTTTTCTAAATTCCATTTCAGTGTTTTCTCCTTGTTTATTGCAAGTGGTATCTATTCTAATTGTATATGTAAAGGGCTTTGAATTTCCATAACATCTCAGCACACCTGATTATCATGGGGAAAGTATTGTAGTAATCTCAGGTATGTTCAGTTGCCAGCGGTCACTGGGATTGGAATTCCAACTGACTTGAGATGGCATGTTGTGGACATGAAAAACACCAGGGGGACAGGCCTACTGGCATACACCATGCCCCAAATCACTGTTTGTATGTGTTTGTATGTGGTTTTGCTTGCCTCTCACTATTTTAACTCACATTTTCAGCATTACTATCTTCATGGGGAACTGAAATATGTAGGAAGTTTATGCATGCAACTGTGATGTCCAGGACCCCCGAGACTGCTATTGAAAGTTTGCTGTAACCAAACACTTGAAATTATTTCGCTACCCTAGGTGCTGTTGTGAGTCTCAACTTCCATTGTATTCCTAATCAAGTTCTGGACTCACATAGCACCATTCAGCCCCGGACCAAAACTTGAACAGGTTAAAGAACTTCTTGAAAAGGAGCAAAACAAGTAGCAAAAATGATCAGTGTGTGTGTAGTGAATATTTTGAGGTGTGGGAAAACAAACAATATTAGGCATATGTAACTTTTTCTAAGCTCTTTATAGGGTTTTGCTTATAAGTGTGGTTGAAGTCTTTGAAATTTGAATGTTTCAGCAACATTTCTTACTGACATTTGTATTTGAAAAGGACTAACTTTTATAACATCGCATGGAATAATTATTGGCTAAAAACTTTTTCAGTAACCTGTAGTTAATTTTTAAAAGCAGTGACTGTTCTGCAGAAGTACATTCTTTTTGAAGCAACTGAGCTATGTCCCATCTTTAAATACCCTTCCAATGTTCTGTGAAAGAGTGTCACCAGAGGGGTGAGGTTGGAAGGTGCCACAGTAGGTCATATGGTCCAGCCTTCCTGCTCAAGCTGGGTCACCCTAGAGCACATAACACAGGATTGTGTCCAGGCACAGTTCTCAAGTATTTCCAGTGAGGGAGACTCCACAACCTCTCTAAGCAACCTGTTCCAGTGCTCAGTCACCTGTATAGTAAAGAAGTTCTTCCTCATACTCAGATGGAACTTCCTGTGCATCAGTTTGTGTCTGTTGCCTCTTCTCCTCTTGCTTGGCACCACCAGGAAGAGCCCGGCTCCATCCTCTTGGCGCTGTCCCTTCACATATATTGTTGAGGTCCTCTCTCAGTCGTCTTTTCTCGACAGTGAACAGGCCCAGTTCCCTCAGCCTTTCCTCATAACAGAGATGCTTCAGTCCCCTAAACATCTCTGTAGACCTTTTCTGGGCCCACTCCAGGAGTTCCACATCTCTCTAGTTAAGAGGAGCCCACAACTGGTCACAGGTCTCCAGACGTGGTCTCACCAGGGCTGAGTAGTGGGGTAGGATCACCTCCCTTGAGCTGCTGGCAATGCTCTTCCTAATGCACCCCAGGACACCATTGGCCTTTTTGGCCACCAGGACGCACTGCTGGCTCATGGACAGCTTGCAGTCCACCAGGACTCCCAGGTCCTCCCAGTGTTGCTTCACTTGATTCTATTATGTTTAGAGGGAAATACTGGAGAGGTGCCTTTCAAACTCTTTAGGACTGAGATCCTGGCAAATATCTGTAGTTGTGAACTCTTAGAAACTGGGCCTACAATGATCTATTCAGCTTTTAAAGGTGGTGTCTTTGAAGTGAAATCTTGAAGTCAGTGAGAATTTTGCCATTTGGTTGTCTTAAATATATGGTGCATTGATTAAATGTTCTTCTCTTTCTGTGGAAATAAAAAGCATTATGCTAAAGCAAGGGATTCTGACCGTAAGCTGTTTGAGATTTCAGAGTGAGGGATTGAATTATTTTTTATTCTTGGTAAGAACTGCTAGAAACAAATGAACAAGAGTCATCATGATCTGTGAAGGCTCGTACATTCCTGCTGCTGCTTGGCACCTTCAGCAGCATAAACATGCACATGTATTAGTTTTGGGAGGACTTGTGACTTGTTTGGCACTACTGAAGGTCAGATGTAGGAAATTAAACTGGATGTTGAGTCAAGGCCCATTTTTTACATTTGGTCTTCACCCTTTCCAGGTTTTCTAGTTTTGAAAGTCACACTCAAAATAATTTCTGACTGCGAGAATGATAGGTGAATCCCAAGTCAGTAATGCTTAAAATATGCTTAGCCTGGAAAAAAAAAAAAGGGGCTCAGGGGAGACATTATCACTCTCTACAACTCCCAGAAAGGAGGTTGTAGCCTGCTGGCAGTCCATCCCTGCTCACAGGCAACCAGCAACAGGACAAGAGGACATAGTCTTAAGCTGTGCCAGGGGAAGTTTAGGCAGGACATTAGTAAAAAATCCTTCATAGAAAGAATGATTTGCTGTTGGAATGGGCTGCCCAGGGAGGTGGTGGAGTCACTGTCCCTGGAAGTGTTTTAAAAAGATGGGATGTGGCACTTAGTGCCTTGATTTAGTTGACAGGGTGGTTCATAGGTTGGACTTGATGATCCCGAAGGTCTTTTCCAGCCTAGTTAATGCTGTGATTCTGTAAATACAAGCACACTCCTCTTGATCCTTACATGTACTGATTTTTTTTTTAAATTCAGTGGTTCTTCCAGATTTTTTTAAATTCTTTTACTTTTATTCCCATTTATGGCCTACCACTATCCCTTTTAAAGGTGTTTACCTCCTGAAATCAGTTCTGATTATTGCATAGTAAACCTACTAATAACACAGCTCCTAGTTGTGGGAAAAAGAGATGTTCTTTTCACTACATAAATCTGGGGAAAGAAAATTGTAGAGAGTTTTATTTTACTGGGGTATAATGCCTATAATAATTCATGTTGCAGACATTTTGCTGATATATTGAACTGTATACATAACTTAGAATTCTGTTAAAGTTGGTGAAGACAGGAATTATCTAACTACTAGAGCACTGGAGTGGGTTCCAGGCATTTGAGGTTCTGTTCTTTGTATATTCTGCATCATGGGAAATCATTTAAATTATTCTTCTACTTCTCCTTTTTTCCTCTGGAAAATGAGAATTTGCCTTGGTTTAGTGCTATGAGCAGCAAAAATAAAATCTTAGTGATTTTTGAGCTGAGGTTAGATATTGCAGGAGTATAGAGGTACCTGACAAATAACAGTTTTCCAAGTTAAATGGAAATGTTGCCTTTTTATCATTCACATACTTACAGTCAGGTTCTTTTAACTGCTGAGTACTGTCATATCTTGCAGCTGCAACAAGTCTCTTGCTTTTGAGAGGAATGAGAAACCATTATAACCCCAGAGGTCAGATTTCACAAATGCTTCCTTCTTTACCTGTACAGAGAGTTCCCAAAAAAACTTGTTTTATTGCAGTCATTTTTTTTTAATGCAGAGCTTCAAATTATATATAATACCATGAAGCCAATGCAAACAGTCCTGTGCTTTCTAGTTCCTCATCCAGGGTAACTCTGATCCTACATTCACACACCAGAAACTATTTTCTGAAAATTTCATCAGAGCTTTTTTTCTTTCATATATTCTCTCCATGTTATAAATATCCTTGCTCAAGGTCAAATCCTCCAGGAGTCTTTCTTTAAAAAACTAAATTGAGCACCTGAAAGTGCAAGGTTGGTTTTCCAGCCTGTAGTATTTAAGGATTGTTAAAGTTTGGACTTCAGAACTGGGACCAATAATTGAGAAGCAGCTTTAAAATGTAATGCTGAAGCAGCAAGAGGGTTTGTTTTTTTTATTGGGCAGTACTGGGTGTGCATTTTATGACATGAGCTTTTTTTTTTTTTGCCGCAGCACTGTTCTGAGAACTCTTGTTGCTATTTTATATCTTAGTGCCTCCTGATGGCTTGTCAGTGTTGTTCCAAATAGATATATTTGGAATATATTTTCTATATATTTTATATTTTTATAGATTTTATATATTATATATTT
>VZRQ01010471.1:675901-844649 GCA_013397975.1 Machaerirhynchus nigripectus | reverse complement strand
ATATTATAATACATATATATATTATATATTTTCTGGTATATTTTCTATATTATGGTGCTGGTTCCCAGATACATATAGGTATAGATATACCCATGTTTTTGGGGTTTTTTTTTCTTCTTTTTTTTTTTTTAATTACTTAACCAGTAAAGCCTGACAATACTCAGGCTGTCCTAGCAGAGTCTTCTGCAGTATCTGCAGACACAACTTACCATTCTCTACTTCAGTTAAACTGTTAACACTACTGGATCAAAATTGATTCCTTGAGGACTTTGTTGGAAAAACAAAGTGCACTGCTCTATAAGTTACCATTATTGACTTCATTTTGAGATTGAACAAATTTGTCATTGAGCAAATCTTTGATCCGCCTGAGATGCATCCTACTAAAAGTATGTGATATGTGAAATTTATGAAACATAACACTCAAATTTCTTTAATTTTCCTTGTGTTGAGCTTGTCCCATTTTATGCTGTTAATATTTTTTGTAAACTTGGAAAACTGAGCTCTTCTGAGGTTTCAAAAAAATAAAGTTCCCCTAATGATGCCTTAATCCTTTCATACAAGTCAAATGTGAATAGATAGCTCGGGTGATGTGATTCTTTTAATGCATTAGGAAGTACTGATTTCAAATTGTGACCATTTCTGCTTTGTCTATCAAAGATATACTCATTATTGAGTTATCCTGCACTGGATTCTGCCTTTCTGTAGATGGAGTATCGCATACTGCCTTAAAATTCTAAGGAAGTTTTGTTGTATTGGGTTGTTTTGCAAATATTTCCGAGACTTGAATTTATCTGTCTTAAATAACCTGTTATTCCACATGTTTTAAACAATTTGTTTCATTCTCTGATGTTATTAGACGACCAGCTCACTACAGCTACCCTTTTCCAATTCTTAATTTTTAGATGTGTCTGTTAGCTTTGTAATCCTTAAGCATTCAGTGACAGGTTGTTGCCTGAAACAGGTTTTTAAGAAAAGTGGCCGCTTGCTGGGCTTAATACAGAGCACATATATACATCAATGAAATTTTCCAGAAATAAAATGTCATAAAAAGATTATGAAACTGTTGTTTGAATCATATTGTATATTCTTTGTACATTAACATCCTTGTTATTTATTCCTAGAGTGTTAACATTAGTATATTAATCATTCTGAATATGCTCCCTGTTTGTTATTTAGCGTAATGTCTTGAGCTGTGAATGTTGCCTGCCTTTTTTTAGTTAGTGACAATGATACCTTTTATCAATCTTTATCCTTTTTCATTTACTTATATGCAGAGTAGTTGGAGGAACTATCACTCAGCCTCCTCGAGAAGCCATGTCTCCTCTGAATTGTGATTCTGAATCTCCTGCTATATTCCAGTACTGTTTGCCTCTTGTTATCTCTGGGATTCTTGTCTGGATCTGCTCTCTTGTTCTTTGGTCTGGGGTTTTTTCATGCCGTGGCCTCACCAGTGCCAAGTACAGAGGGACAATCACTGCCCTGGTCCTGCTGGCCACACTATTCTATTTATACAAGCCAGGATGCCACTGGCCTTCTTGGCCACCTGAGCACACGGCTGGCTGATGTTCAGCTGCTGTCCACAGCACCTCCAGGTCTTTTTCCACCGGGCAGTTTTGCAGCTACTCTGCCCCCAGCTTGTAGTGCTGCAGGGGGTTGTTGTGGCCAAAGTGCAGGACCTAGCACTTGGTCTTGTTGAATCTCAAACTGTTGGCCTCAGCCCATTGATCCAGATATAATTTGAAACAAGTCTTTAAAAAATCATTGAAATAATTTTCACCCCCAGTAACTGGTATGGAACAGGACAATTACAAGATCTGTTGCTCAGATATAGAAAGCTATTAAAGAAGTGATTGGAAAATAGTTTCTGAACATCCTCTCTAGAAACTATTGCATCATAATTCCCATTTATAATATTATTTCTGTCATATTATTTCTGTCTTACCTGGCAGACTGAGTGGCTGGTGCTGTGTCTCACTTGAGGACCAAGTTTACAGAGAATTTTCGTGTATTAAATCACATGATGACTTCGAGCTACTAATGTGATGGCATCAAGAAAAAGGCAGTTTTACTTTTAAGACATTTCATACAAGGTAGTTTATAAAGCTAAGGAAGTATTAATGCTACTTTACAGGGTATTGCTGAAAACTCAGGAGCACTGGGAAGAGTTTGTCCATGCAGAAGAATAAGTGAAACCAAAACTGTGAGAGGTGTGGAAAAGGTCAGCTAAAATGATCGGGAAAGCCTATTTTACATGAGGAGATTAGAAGAGTTTGCCTTGTTTAGTTTAGCAAAATGAGGGCTGAGGAGGAATATCATTGCTTTCTGTAAATATATCAAGGGAGTAAATACTGAGGGAGGGGGGAGCAGGGAGAGAAACACTGTGCTGTTAAATCTAAAAGATAATGTTGGTGCAGAAACAAATGCATATAAACTGAGTAAATTAAACTAGAAATTAGGAGATGGAGTCTCAAAATCAGCTGAGCCTTCTTGTAATAATAGTTGGGAACAAGACAGATCTTTAATTTATGATGAAGATGCCTTGATAAGCTTGTGGTATAGTAGAGGAACAGACCTCCACTCCTGTATTCTCAAGGCCCTAAACTGTTACTAGTCCTGTATTCTCGTGGCCTTAAGCGGTTATGGGAGCATGTAACAAAAAAAAAAAAAACAACAAACAAAAGGAATAGTATTGTACAGTCCTATTTTTCTTCCTCTTCTTCTCATTTGTAATTACTTATTTTAGCTGCTACTTCTGTAAGCTTCAGTTTTCTAAGGGACAATACTTGCTCTTTCTGTATTTGTCAATATTAGCAACAAAAACAAAAAAAGATAACATTTGCCATAAAAAATTACTGGTTGTTGATGCATTAGCCAAGTAATTTTCAGCTTTCCACTTACACAGAGGTAAATCCAAAGAGCTAGCAAAAATATAAAATGATAAATCATCTGTAGAGGCTATATTCTGTGATTTCTGCTGGAGTAAAGAGTATATGAATGTGTATGAGGCATGTTATTCCTCACAACATGTTTGAAGAAAAGGCAAGCTCCCATAGTTGGCGAAAATGGTAAATGTTGATAAATCTCATCAAATCCCCGCTTTGTGTTTCTACTGTCTGAAATGGTATAAAAGTGCCAGGTGAAGGATTAGAAGATCTCCATGTTCCTTCATCCCTGTACTTTTATTTGTTAAATAGTACTGACGGCTACAGTTATCTTGCCAGGAGTAGCTGGTGAGATGTGAAGCTTCTCATTTGGGGAGTTTCTGTGCCAGGGACACTTAAAATAGTTTTAAAAATTCCTATAGCAGCATCTGTTAACCAAGGGAAAGCATCTATTGAAACCTCTGCAGAACCTGACCTGTAGTTGTTCTACTGGCACAATGAAATTTTAACTGTGTATTCTTAATGTTTCATTATTTTATTTCTTTCCATGATACATATAATTGTGTGTGCAGATTATAAAAAGGTATGTATAATCAGGGTCACCTAAAATATTTAATTGGATTGCCAGCTGACGATATTTATACTATTTAATAACATAGATCAATCTGACTGAGTTTCAAGAAAATGTTTCCTTTTTTTTAGTTTTACATATGGCATGTTTCACTTTCTCTTTTTGAAAACTGCACACTTACATCATCACACGAGCAATCTGAGAATGTCATGTCTTTCCTCTGTGCTTGTGAAGCTCACAGGCCTCCTCTGTGCCTTCAAAGAGGATTCTCACTAACACCAGCCAGCAGAATTAAACTTGAAAACTAAACAGATATAGAGAAACAATAAGTGAGAAGGGAAATTATTTCTTATAGGGTAAAGGGAAAATAATAGGCTGAAATGTTTTGATATTGTTGGTCTTTTACTTAGCTCTAGACCTACTTTGAAATTGCAGCAAGGATGCAAATTAACTTTTCGTGCTCAAAGGAGAAAATGAAAGCAAGAATTACAGAAAGTGTTGAGAAAGCAGTCATCTATCATAAAAATTAATTGTATAAAATGAGTAACTTAGAAAGCCATCTTCTATTTTGTCTGTAAACACATCTGCAGTCTGCACTAGTGAGTGTAATTAGTTCTATATATTGAAAAATTCTAAGCCACCTGTTCCACTGTGACCAGGCTTCAGCAAAATGCTTTTCATGGCTCAACTGGATGACTTTGGGGTTTAACAGAGGCAAATATTAAATAAGATCTAAAATATACTTTTTGTGGTTATGCTTATTATGAAACATTTATGTCTGTTGCTGTGCTGTTGAGTGTGTGCATGATCTGTTAGTTCTTAGGTAAATGTGTGAGGTTTTTCAGAACTAAAAACCTTTGATGTAGTTAAGAAACAGCTAGAACCAGCAGAACTGGATTTCTTTTATCTTAAAATTGTGTTGATCCCTTTTGTTGTCAGGGAAGTATATTTCTGTCACTACAGTTTTTCATTTTGTTACTATCCTTTATCTATTTAGAGTCCATATTTGCTATAATTTTTGTCAAGGTTCTCTTCTGAATGGTGCAGCTGGTTTGTAGTATTTAATGTGGCAGAGAACCTGGCAGACATGTGGTCAAGACCCTGTTGTACTAGGTGCTGCTTATGGATTTTGAATAGCCATGTCCCTGTCTCAGAGACCTCACGCTTGGGTTTGGTTTTGGTGTTTTTTTTTTTTTTTGCTTTAAAGAGTCTGAACCCCATTTAGGAAAAGGGGAAATAGTGTCACCATGCAACTCTTCTCTGCTACAGCAGCAGGGCTAGTCATTTAATACCTTGATTTATAACAGCATTGTAATCTAAATAGGAAGCAGGTGGAGTTACAACTGGGTACGGTACTTTGGATATTAATGGCTTGGCTTGGCAGTGGAATTCTAAAGCTGTATATACTTTTTCTGTTTTAATTATGCATTCATTAAAAGCTTTTATACCCAACAGAATAAAGTAAATATTGTTTGATCTCCGTAGTGTGCTCCCAGACTGTAGATTTGCACAGCAGGGTCTTGATAATCTGAATAAATTGTATTTCCCCAAGGAGTTTATCTTTCAAATAAGGTCATAAAGAAATGCATTCTTTCCCCTTAGTTCTCCTTGTGCTTTTTTTGCTATTTATAACATGGAGCACAGGAATAGAGGTATATTGTAGTCTGCTGTGTACTTGGTTATGATTAACTCTAATTTATCAATCTGTTACATCCTTTTCTGTGGCTTGTGCAAGGCAATTATTCTTTAAAGTACGAATGAATAACGATGGTTTTGGAAGCAATTTAAACACAATGTTTATATCTATTTTTCCTGTTTGACAATTTATCATATCTCTATATTAAAGTACACCTCTGTATCAAAATATGCACACTGTCACATCATTTATTTCAAACACTTAATATTGTCATATTTCAGATTATTTTTTTTTGTAGAACATATGCTTGGGTTTGGTTTTGGTGTATTTAAATCTGAGGCAAGAAGATTTTTACGCTCATTGTTGAATTGATTTGGCATCTAAAGGTTGATACTAATGAATCAGAAGACCAGTAGTGGGGTACAATGTGTTCCCTTACTTCAGTGGGGAATGCACACTAAGTAGGATGCATAGGATCTAAGGTAGTTTCTTATTTTAGAAGTAGACACTGATAAGTAATTTGGCCACTTTACTAAACTGGTTTGAGTTTACTGTGAGACTTCAGAACTATTTCAACTTCAGTTTTAAGTGCTGTATCTATGATTTTATACACATATTCTTAGTCTGAATGTGTTTCAGCAGTGTAACATATATATCAGGAGAGATAGGATCACTACCTTTCCCTAATTCTCTTCAGCTCTTAGTAACAGTTCTGCTTGTGTTCATATTTCATCCTTCAGTTCAAAAAAGATAAGTGGCATATACATAAAAGTTTATGAAAAAAGGGGTTAAAAGTTTCAATAATTTACGTAAGCCTGGTTTGTATTGCATGTTTTCAAAGAACATGTACTGCAGTACAGTACCAGAAGAATGTTGCACACAACTTCAAAATTTGTAGTTGCTTAGTTAACACAATATAATAAGGTCTTTGGAAAGCAGAGACTGCCAGTACTCTTACTCATGACCACACCTAATTTTCCTGTTTAGTAACCAATTTCACCATTTACCAAAGGTTTTATTTCAATTAAGGTTTTAGTGTGAAAAACCTATTCAAATCAGACTGAGTTGACAGTGATTACTTTGATCCTTCCTGTGGGACTTACTTAAAGCTAGAAGGTAAGGTGCATTTTTCTTGCAGCTAACTTACATCCTGCATTTTAGTCTATTTCTGAAAGTCTTACCACTTAGAAAAGTTGTATGATCTGGGGTATACATCAAACAATCTCAGTGTGGCATTTTTGCCCTCTACGATCATAACGGAGACTGTAATGTACAGTACTGTATAATCTTGGTTTTCTTTTGTAAAAGCTAATGCACTATTTGCCTCTTTGTCTGTGAAATACAAACCTGTAGATCAACTCTAACCTTACAAAACCAGAAGTAAATGTTACTGATTCCAGCCCAAGGCCAGTTCTAACAAAACACACTTGAGGTATTCATTAAGAAGTAAACTTTCTAAGTTTAGCACGTAACTAACATGTTATGTTAAGAAGCACCAAAAATCATCTGAAACTTAGCAATGAAAATAAGTAAACACATAACCCCAATAATAAATAAATAAACACACATACATAAATAAGTATCTGAAATAAGTTATTACATGCAGTATCATAAATAAACAACTGGTGAGATTTTATTTATACATCCATAAGTGTATTTGGCCTCTTCAACTGTAAGACAGCTTTCATAAAAACAACTTCAATTGCTGTTGATTTGAGGGGATAGGGGAGTTTGGAGGATCATGAAAAATTTCCAAACCAAAAATTAGGGCTTACCAGTGTCATTCAGATTTCACTGGAAATGTAAAGATTTTTCAGGGGTAAATTGCATTTGTGTGTCTCATTACTGGTTCTCTCTAATAAGGAAAGATTTTATTATGTTATGTCCAGTATTGTCCTCTTCTGAAGTCTACTAAAAGCCACCTCTCCTTCTTAACTGATACTTAGTGGGGTTTGACCAGGCATGTATTTTAGTGGGGCTGTTGATCCTCAGCTCACAGTGCTTGATTATTTATTTATTTGTTTGTTTTTATCCTCCCTGGGCATAGCCATTGACCACAAAAGAGCTCAATAAATACACACTGAGCTCTTCTAAATTTCTTTCTGGCATTTGGGATTTATTCAATCAGTGAGTTCTTTGAAAATATAGTTTTCTAAACCCGGGATAGTAAATTGTGGTTGTTGCTTGTCAAATACTGTGATGTTTGCTTTGATCAGATTCGTGTGTGCTGTTGCCACCATTGCGTGGCCATCACAGGAGTGGTGTTGTGAGGTACCACCTGTGGTCTGAAGATACTAAATCACCAAGCAAGCATACAGACCAGACACTTCTCATGTAAAATTCATTGTTTTCTCTTTCTTTCTGCATCTGCAGATTTATCCTTGCCTCCTCTGTGTTAGTGTGAGGAGGAGCTGACACTATAGTAACTGTGGCTTCTGGGATGATGGCTGTTAGGGCTTGTTCTGACAATGTAAAGAACTTATCTTTGTTCTTCCAAGAAAATCATGTGAAACTCCTATACAGCAGGTATAAGTAGATAATGAATAGGATTTATCTTTAGTATACAACTCTGCTAGGGAAGGTGCACTGTTCAGACTGGGAGATTATGTAACAAGGAGGAACCTCCACAGGAATTTGATTCCATTTCCTCCAGTACTGACTCCTCTAAGCAGGTAAAAAAAATTCTTTCTCCACTCTCCATTGCATATGCATAAACAGCTCCACAGTCATTGGGACAGGCACCCAATTCACACGTTCAAGATGTAGTCCATAAAACATTCCAAAAATCCCCGTCTTCGCACTTTCCCATCTTCCCTGTTGCTCTGCTCTATCTGCCAGCCGTGCAGCTCATTTGACATTTACAAGATTTCTTGTCAGTTTCATTTGGTGCTGCCATTCCATCCAGCAGAGCAGTGAAAGTGAAATTGACTTAATTTAGTCTGTTTCTCTTCCTTGCTCCAGTCCCCGTGTTAACTCACCAGCAAAGTGAGACTGACGAGGCTCCTTGTCATCCTCACACATGGGGCTGGTCGAGGAGAAGGCGGCTGATAGGGAGCAATGCGGTAAATTGGAAGATGAAAACCAGGATTGCGGGGGAGAGAGGAAGAGAGGTGTGAGCATGCAGCAAGAATGGAGAAAACGGATAAACATGATTATTTCCCAGGTGCCCTGGGTACTTTTCTCTAATACAGGTGAATCCTTGGTCTCCTCCCTGAAGGGAGCAGTGTGGTCTAGAACTGCAGTAGTTAGTTGTCCAGGTGCTAATTTACGAGGGATGCCAAGTTGAAAACATTAGATCATAAATATAGGTCATCTGTTAGCAGGATGGACAAAGCTTCCTGCCTTGAGGTACTGCAGCTTTTGTCTCTTCACATTTTCAGCTGCCAGAAGGAGAGGGAGAAGCAGCAGGAAGCCAGCATCCACTATACGTTGATGCCAGTGGTTGGAGAAATAAAAAGAGTGTTCATTTGTTCATTGAAGAAAAATTCATACGTAATAAAATGTAGCTCATCATCTTGTATTTTGTGAGGTTTCAAAGAATAAAAAGTTGTGCTACACAGGTGCTCTAGTTCAATCAAAACAGTAAATAATGAACAAACAATTGCTTTGTAACAGAACATTGTTGTTAAAAAAATACATTTTTAAAATCCACTTGTTAGCTCCTGTGAGGTCTTGACATACAGTGTAAATCATGCTGGTTTATTATACTATGTACTAATCCATATTTCTTACAGATGCGTTATGTGTATATAACCTTAGAAGTTGCAATATAAATTAGTACTGTCATATATATTTGCATATGCACTGGTAACGCTTACATATACATTTTGAATGAGGCTGTGTTAATTAACTTCAAGTTATATTGCCTTCCTTCTCCACAGCTCCAAAGAATAACCTTTTTTCATTATCTGAGACTTGTGGATTTTTATATTCTCTGTTTTGTGTTTTGGATATTTTTGTGATGTGTATTTTGTTTGCTTCATCCATTTAGGAATTAAATAGTTTTAATTACTTGGACCTGTACAAGCTTGCGGATCTGTTCAACCTCACTTTGTTGGAGAATGCAGTCATTGGCTTCTTAGTAAAACATCTTTCTGAGCTATTGAAGAGTCATCCTGAAGAAGTTCTGGCACTCCCTTACTGTCTTCTTCGAGAGGTTTTTAAAAGCGATAGACTCACTTCACTCAGTGAAGAACAAATCTGGCAGGTAAGGAGATTGGTGAACAACCAGAATGTGTGACACTTTATAAACCATAGCAGTAATCTGTTGTTTTGAAACCCTGGAGCAGTCTCGAGGGAGAATAAGCACTCGAGCAAAAACTGTGAATAACAACTGAAGGAAATTTCTAAATGAAATTCTAAAAATGTTGTGTTGTGTTAATTCAATTACTTTGTTTGAAGGAGAAATTTTTCATGCTGTTTAACTTCTGCTACTTAAATACAGCCAGAGACTTTCCTCCAGATCCAACTTCTTTGGTGGGAAGACATGGCTGATGCATGCAACTCAATTATAATTGCCTCTGATGAGGCTAGTGCCATGTGTCTGGTGGCAAACCTGCTTCTGCAGTGTCTCTCATTCACTTCAGACAAATTTAGCTGTATAACTTCAATAGTCATTGAAATTGTTTGGGACACCACAGCTGACTTTGCCTGAGGCAAATGAGAGAATCCTTACACAGGCAGCTCTGCTCCGAGATAAGTGGAGGCTTCAGTGGAAGGTTTGTGGCAAGAAGCTGGAGATCGCTTCCTTTTAAAAAGCTGGATCTAGAAAAGGACCAGGTTGCTAGCCATAAGTATTAACAAGATAAAGGCATTATGTTGTGACCTTTAGTGTGTATGGGCTGGGAAAAAACCTAATGTGAGAAAAACATATAGCCTATCAAGAGAAACAGAAAAACTAGACCAGAATCTGTCCTTGGAAATGTTCCCATCACATGTCTGTAAAAATTCACTATAGAGTGGAAGGAAATCTCTGTAATATTGATTACCCAAAGATTTCTTTCTGTTTTGTTTTTGCTGTCATGTTTTAGAGAGGAAAGTATTTCCATGTATTTTGAGGTAAAAGGAAACTTGCTGAAAAGAAACCTATGCATTCCTTTTAGGAAGTGGATTATATTGGTCCAACAGAGAAGACTGTGATTCAGAAGACTGATTTATATTTCAATCCCTATTATTTATCTATTTATCTTTTGGATTATCCTAAGGAAATAACTACATTTAGATCCCATCAGTTTCTCAGAGTGTGAAGTGTGTATTCATCAGTGGGACGCCTCATGTTCTGTGGATGAATAATGCCATGCAGGAATAAAATATTTATTCTTAAAAAAATAAAAATGTCAGGTTGAGTTCTTCAAACCGTGAAACCAGTACAAAAGATGCAACATAAGCCTTCAGTATGATAACAGACATATTTGTTTCCAAAATTTTGAGGCTTTAGATTATGCAGTATGTTACAAAGATGATATTTTCTGCAAATTCCAAAATAAAGTTTGACTTTTTCCTCTCCTAGTCTCTGGGGGATGCCTGTACAACAGAACTGACACTATACTACACGTGATGATGGGTTGTGGTTGGTTTAGGTTTTTAAGGCACACTGCTCTGGAATCCTAGCCCATATTCCCTTTATCAAAAGCAAGTTTTGATGTACAAGTTTATCCATGGAGCATGGATGATTGGCTGATTGGGTTTTATCATCGTTTCTCTGCAGAGTCAGTGGAATCCCCTGGCTTGGGTATATTTGGGCCATACAGGTGTAACTTAATACTTGCTCAGTAATGAGCAAGTACATCCCAGGTAATAGGCCCTCTGTAACATGCTGTAATGATGTTTGGGAAGTGGGAAGTTTTTAAATCCTGTCTCACTGTCCTGTCCTGCAAGAAAGACCCAGAAATAATTTTCTTAATTGTGTGCACTCCAGTCAATGAACACTTCATGAGGCAAATATGACAAAGCCTCTGTTTCTGTTGCAGGGTCATACTGGGGAGAGATACTTATAGGTAATGTGCTGCTTTCTGAGTGACAACAAACTCCACACTGTCCATTTAAGTGTTATCATAATTGCCTCTCTAAAGGTTACTAATGCTGTTCCGAAGAATTTTTTTAAACTAGTTTTCTGCTGCAGGCAAAATGTGCATGCATCTTTTTAATTCCGTTTGTGAAACCAGGAATAAATATATATTTATAAATATTCCAGGTCCCCAGAATGGATTAAAAGACACATATAAATATTTACCAATTTGGGCATTCAGAAGGCAATAAGAAACTGGTTTTTTGCTTTATCTTAGTAAATAAGTAATTCCCTCATAGTCAACCCAATAGAATAAAATCAAATCAGACCAGCTATATTGCCTCAAGTGTAGTTAAGTTCATCATTTTTGCTAAGGTTATAGTGGTAATGCAATATACCATGGAAGAATCTAATATTCAGCCCAGGGTGAAGATTGGGTATGCCAGAGGATTAGTGTCAGGGTGCTTTATAGAAGTGAAACTTGATGGACAGGCTGGAGACAGATCTACAGAATCTCATTAAATTGCTGAATTGTTCATTACTGAGCACTCTCACTGTAATAAAGTGCTCATTGACTTTGACAAATCCCCATCCCATGTCTTAAAGGAAGAACAGCAAAGCAAGAGGTGTTGGGGAAGCTGGAGGAAATTGGCACAAAGTGGGGCAGATAATAGAAAAGCTGATGGGGGGGATGCTACCATTTGATTTATCTGTCTTACCTGTGACTAGTGTGGCCTCTGCACACACACATGGCTGCGTGTCACAGCAATATGAATTCAGCACATCCCCAAGGCACCTTTGCTAGTAGAGCTGCCATGAAGCCCTAAGCACAAACTAAAGTTCCCCTCAGAGAACCTCTGGAAAGGGTGCCACTGTCTGTAGAGCACCGTTATTTAGGCCAGTTTGAATTCCCAGTGTCCACTTGGTGATCTGATCCTAGTGCACGTGAAGATTAGGGCGGTTTTTTAATGCTTCAAAATGCGCACAACAGAGTGATGCTTGAATATGATTTGCAGTTAAGTGACTGCAGCTCTTACCTGTCATACTTTGGACTTTTTAGACTACCAATTCACAATTGGCCAGTTCTAGTGAGTATGGTGAAATATAACTGTGAACAAACCAAGTCTGAGAACGTTAAATGATAATATTAGTGGCTGTGTGCTAGGATGTGGATTAATGTAGAGTATAATATATATATTATACAGTAATATATATAATACAGTAATTCCTGTTGATTTATCAGACTCTTTGCCTTGATGTGTCTTATTTTAAGTGGAGACAATAGACAAGAACTGTAGTGATGTATTTCTTAAAACAAGTAAAAAACAAAAAGCCCACCAGAAAGCCTGTATAGGCTGTGAAACTGGATCAATTTATGAGCCTCCACAATCAGGGTTTTTTTAGGTAAGCTAGGCCAGTCATAATGATTATTAGTTGACGTAAGGTTTGTTTTCATGCTGAGTTTTTACATTTTATTTGCATGTGAGAGTATGAAATATTATTTTGTATGTAAGAAATTTGTTATTTGTCAGCTGCATTAAAATGTGTAAAGTTAAGGCAGTGACATGGAAAAAAGGATTAAATTTAAAAAATGAAGAAAGCAAAGGAAGAATCCTGAAGAAAGTAGAGGAAAATAAACTAATTTTTTTTGGTCTTTATTCTTGCATCATGACCTGTGCAGCACCCTTCTTTTTTCCACAGGAAGCAGTCATGACAAGGACATAAATGTCTAGTTTATCATGAAATGAAAAGTGAATCATTTCATAATTGGCCATTACAAGAAAGATTCATTGGCTGTACTTTAAGGAAGCAGGTGAATTCTTTCCCATGATAATTGAAAAAGTAACCAACCCTGTAAGATGGAACATGTTGCCAGAGAAATGTAATGATAGAGGCTTGTTGTTGGAACCTTAGCAAGTAGAAAGCAAGCCAAAGATTTAAGTAAAAAACTAATGTTAGCTTTAGTTATGTTATAATTATGTCTTATATTTGTTATTATAAACTTCAGTATCATGAAGCTTAAATATACATATTTCAAAGATTGTACTAATAGTTGCAGATAGAAATATTTACTAGATTATTCTGTCTCCCTGCAGTAGATTGGTCAAATGGTTCTATATTAAATAGTGTACTTGATCCAAGTCTCTTTTTAAGGACTCTTAAATCATATTTGGAAAAAAAGATAATGTGAGATCAGTATAGATTAGTTTCTTCCATCTCTGCTACTGTTTAAGTAGGTTGTTAAAGGATACATATAATTTTTAAACAGCTAACATTAAAAGCAGATCAGTTTTAGTATTTGTCAGTATTTGTTCTGGAAGAGAAGGTTAAAGATTTTTCCTTGGTTTTCTTTGGGGTTTTTTTGTTTTTGTTTTTTTTTTGGTTTTTTTTTCTTTTTTTACTTTGCCAAGCAACTTGGTCTCTTGGTAATCAACTGATAAACAAGCCGTCTAGGAAAAATTGGTGGAGAAAAGTGCATGAGTGGTTTATTCAGCTAGAAAGCATGCAAATGTGTGTGCCTTTTCTTGGGCTAGTCTCCTAAGACATTCCAGCCCTGTTAAATTCTGTGTGTGTAACTTCTGAACTTGTGTTCATGAAGTACATGTTCCATGTGTGAAAGTGTAGCATTGGCTATTCCTTTTATCCCTGCGGATGAACGAAAACTGGTCTGAATGGCGGATGAGAAAAATGGTCTCTGTATTAGAGAAGTGTCTTTGCTTGAATAAATAGAAAAATAAAGGACAAGAAGAGTGCACTGTTGTAGGTCAATATGAGTTTTTTATGTATCTTTTATAAAAATAATTAAGTGTAAAAATCCAGTTTTCTTATTACAGTCCTGTTTATTTTCTTCTGTGCCCTATTTTCAACAGCCTTTTCTTACACTTGAGCTCCATTTTGAATTTCCTGATGGCATTTTTGAAGGGCAAAAATTATTCTTCAGCAGAAATCCCAGAGTTCAGTGCTGTAGAAAATTTTGTGGTGTACACATGGTGGCAGCCTGCTATGATGGAACAGTTCTGTGCTGATGACAGATCCAAAGACATCTTCCCTACATCTCTAATGATGCACACATTTACCTATGCAGAACAGCCGTTTCTAAAGTGGGTTGTCGTGTTCTGGTACAAGCTTGCCACTCCTTCAGAGCAGTACTTGATTTTTTTTTTCTGTCAATCTTTTGGGATTGCAGAGCAATTTTTAACATCGAGAGACCAAAAGTCATTTTTCTGAGGGATATATATGTATGTTTTAATGAAATGTGGCCTAAGTGCCTTGCTAAATGTGAACTTAAGTCTTACAGCCAAACAAGTAACAACATAAAATATAAGTGAAGGAAAGCATCTCAGTAATCAATGTTGTGTTTAAGAAGTATATTAGCCTTTCACTGTTCAAGAAATAAGCTTAAGTGCTCTCTTGGGCAATAAGTGAAATAATGTCTAATCTAATGCTTGTTCCTAGTGAGTATTTACCCTAAGCAGAAAACTACCACTAAAATGTGGCTGTCAGCCTCTCATCAAGAAAGGCATAGAAGAGAAAAAAGGGGCTTGATGCATATCAAGGCTGAGGTGAATTAGTGAAGCTAAATGAGAAAATTAACATATTGTCCATGTGTGTTTTGCTGTGCTTTTACCTCCTTTTTTGTACCCTTTTCATGCAAGTCTACACAAAAGTGCCAGAAAGCCACCTGTGAATCCCAGTGTCCAGTGAACCACATCTGTGATGGTTGCACTGTGTGTATCGTGACTGGCTGCAAGCAAAATCACACAGTTACCCTCAAATAAAAGTAATATGGAAACATAACCTGTGATAGGCTGCAGGTTTCCTTTTCCTTAGTCTAATCCTCTTAAACATAGGTGTCTCACCTGAATTGACTCTGTGCAGTGGTGCATTCCTTGCAATCTCCCCAGACTGTGTGAGATTAATTTTTATAAGCATAGGCATGTGCCGTATTCTTGGTAGCACATCCATTATATATAGGCCACGCTGGTAGTTGTGGCCCAAGTTCAGCAAGGAGGTCGGTGTCCACTGGAAGTGCAGACTGGACAGGGTTCCTGCAGGATACAGTGGGTCAGGCAGTGGGTGTAGGCAGCGGAACCTCTCGCTGTTCTGCTGGTGTGCTCAGGTCGCACACTATTTTCCTGGTATAATTTCTGTAACATTTCTAATAGTAATGGCATTTTGGCTTACAGGGAAAATGAATGCTGTCCCTGTTGGCACTGTTCCCTTATTTTATGAAACACCTTTCCCCTCTGTCTGCTTTGGCTTAATTCAAATGGGCTCTTAATCTTGTCCTTTACAGTAATATCTTGTGAACTTTATATATGCTTTTGTTCTGAACTTTTAAAAGTTTCAGAGTCCTGTTTTTTGAATGTTAGCTAATATGGATACTGTTATTTATCCAGTATAACAGTATAGAAAGCGATTTTCTGTATTAGGACTGGGTTTATGTTAGGAGCAACTGTGTGTTCTTCTAATTTTCTTTTTGGTACGTGCCAGATCCAATCAGAAAACTTGATTATTTTGCAGCTATTGCTGTGAGCAATAGAGAATTTACTAGAGAGCATTACTTTTGTCTTGCTGTCCTACAGTAATATTGCCTCAACCTATTTATCCCTGATCACCTTCAGAAGTGCACAGAGCATCATACCAGTATGTAGGAAGGCTGCTGTGCTCACAGCTCTTGAATTTAGGTCACTTCTTCAGCTAAAGAGTGGATGTGCATTTTGATTTGGAAGGCCAGAAAAGGATTCCAAGGTTGTGGGAGTTTGGACTCCACACAAGTCCGTTATCTTTTTTAGCCTCTGTGAAGCTTTACCTTCGAGCCTGAACAGATGAGAAAACGCCTGCAGATGTTGTTCCAAGTTGTTTATTTCTTCTTATCTCTAGCTAGCTCTCAGCTCCGGCCGTGAGTCTGATGCCAGCCGTGTCTGAGCGGGAACTGCCCAGTCCTGGGCTGTCCCGTCCCTTTTGTACCCTTTCCATGATCCAACCATTCTTCACAACGTATTTATTATTTACCATTTTATACCAATTAGTTTGCACCTATTCTAGACACGTAATTTCTACCTCTTTTTCATTCTACCAGTCATTTTGTGCCACCATCACCAGAGAAGATGGAGGAGAGGAAGAAGAAAAAGAAGAACAGGGTAACGCCCAAAATCCTCCATTTTAAGTGCTTTGTCTTTACTTTAAAAATCCTAAAATCACCCTTTTTTACCTTGCAACACACTAAACCACTACTTATTTTAAACTCTAATGTTTTGCAATGTTTCTCGCAGTGTTGGTAATTTTTCCCATGGACTAAGATCAAAAACGCCTTCATTCTTGGCTTCTGGCCAGGGTCTGGGACCCCCTTGCAGGGGCTTCGGGGCTCCCTGACCTGCCAGGGCTGTCAGAGGCATGCCTTGGACTCCAACACAAGGTGTCCACACAGCAAGACTTCTTCTGTGTTACTGCATTTGACGTTTGAATTTGTCTGTTGAGGTGGGGTTTGTGTTATGCTCTTTGTGGCTTGCATCTGTGGAGATTAACTGAAATATAATTGTGTTAGCATACAGATATACATGGTTACATAAAAAGAAGTTACTGAGGCTGTTTTGAAAGCCAAGTGTGGTTGGAAATATAAATTAATTTTTAAGTTAAAGAAAAGAACATAAAGTCTAAAATCCACAGATACCATGGATGATCAAATATGGCAGTCTGTTGTTACTTAGTTAATGTCTTCTCTTCATAAATATAAATGTTACTAATCTTTACTCTTTCAAAATTGCTGTTTAACACTGTTTCCAGTGGATTTTAGCTTGTGGAAAATGATAGGAAGTTAGAAACTCTTCTGAGAATTCCCAGCTCCATATTTCAACAGATTTTCCTTTAGGAGCTGATAGAAGCATTACTTTTATTTGTAACCACAAAACCAAAGAAGATGTTGGAAGAAAATTGAATTCCGAGTTTTCTGAAACCATGCACATTGTCGTCAATGTGTTAAGATATCTAGAATCTAGTTTTGGGGTTAAGCACCCAAAGTGTGCCAACTTAGATGTAGTAAAGTTGCACTCGTGTGTCTAGACCTGCTAAAAGGTGTGTTAGTTCAGCATGACTGCTGAGATCTCGTTAGCTATTGCCCCATGCTATCACTCCTGTCCCAGGATCAGGACACTGGAGGCTCCAGGAGGGTGTGGAGGAGGAAGGCAAGGAGATGGAAAAGCAGTGGCACTCCTGCACGTCCTTTCTTACTCCGACTGGGACACCCTTGGCAGCTTCCAGATGTGCAAGTGAGCTGCAGAGCTGGGGCTTTCCTTGTCTTGTGACAAAGGGTTCTTATACTCCTTTGATCCCTTCGGACTCCCTTGTGCCAGGGAGAAATGGAAGAAATTACGACAAATACGCTTGTCAAAAGATCTTAAGGAGCTTTACTGTGAAGTGGCTTCCAAGCTAGAGGTCTGTGTGGGATAGTAATGACAGATCGAAAGATCAGAGTCTCTGAAGTGAAAATCTGTGCTGAAGAGCTTTCAAAGTGCTCCTTTTGGTGGAGCCTATTTTAACATTTGTGTGAAACTGTATAGGTCATAATTTTACAAGGTTTATCTGCTAGCAGTTGCAGGTGTTTCAGTTTGCTTGAGGTATTATTTAGTCAGTTTAAATAATAAATTTATGTATATTTTAATCTTGGAGTGGGGAAGCTCTGACATTCCCAATTCATTAGATACATTTGGGATCTCAAATGCAATTACAAATGTGGTACTAAGTGTTTAAGTCACTTATTGAAAGAAATAGCTTTCTCAGAACAATTAGTTGATTTTGAAAAATTAATGCAGGACTCATTTTTAAGCAGTGAGTCAATCTGAAGCCCATCATGTGGGGATTAAATCAAAGTCAATAAAACTGACTGAGAGGGTTTTTCAGCCTGGAGAAGCGAAGGCTTCAGGAAGACCTTCTAGCAGCCTTTCCGTATTTAAGAGGGCCTACAAGAAAGATGGAGAGGGACTTTTTGCGAGGGCACGCAGTGATAAGGACAGCGGGCAGTGGCTTTAAACGGAAAAAGGGTAGGTTTGGATCAGATACACAGAAGAAGTTCTTTATTGTCAGGGAAGTGAGGCACTGGCAGAGATTGCCCAGAGAAGCTGTGGATGCCCCATCCCTGGCAGTGTTCAAGGCAAGGTCAGATGGAGCTTTGAGCATCCTGATCTAATGGACACTGTCCATGACAGGGGGTTGGAACTAGGTGGTCTTTAAGGTTCCTTCCAACCCAAACCATTCTGTGATTTTGGTTGGAAAATTTGATGTCTGTGGTTTTGTAGTAACAGAGCATGTTGAAAGCATTCACATTTATAAACCAGCTAAGGAGAGCAGATGCTTTCAAGTACATTTTTGTGTGTGACCAAAGATATTAATGACACACAAGTCCTGTATAGCTGTTGTAAAGATTATTATAGAAAATGATACTTTTTTATGTGATTTGTTGGATTTGTCTATTAAATCCCTAGAAAATTATACCCTAACAATAGGGAAGAAAGGAATAGGAATCCTTTTACATTCAAGAACCATTTAGACTAATTTTCATAGAGCTGAATTGCATTTTTATAGAATTTTGTCAATTTTGTGCCTATTTCATTTTCTAACAATTTTTTTACTGATGAAAGCTTGTAGATTCTTGTCTCTGTAGTGAGCTGCTATACTTCTAAAATATATTTCAGAGGGAAAAATAACAAGAGAGGAATAGCAATAAAGACTGTGTATCAGATGGTGGAAAATGGTCTTTTCCACTTATTAATTATGTACCAGCAACTTATTTTAGTGCTAAATGTGGCTATGGAAAGTTTCAATCCATTGATGTCAACTTGAATGTTTTCTCTAAAAATAAAAATGAGCAATTCTAGATTTTGAAATGATGCCTGCTGGAGAGAGGTCCTTTTCCACCTCCCATGTTCTCTGTCCTTACCCTGTTTCAGAAAGGATAAATGCTATCATAAACCCTAATCTCCTTAAACTGAAATCAAATCACATTTAAGAGCCCTAGTTAAACAGCTGTGTTTATGAAGAGATAAGCTTCTGTTCTCTGCCACTTCAGAAAAACTTATCAGGTATAAAGCACCTAGCAATGGTGGTTCTGCCATCACAACAAATGATGGAGGATCCAAAATTGAGCATTTTGTGCTGCATTTGAAAATGGATGGCAAGAAGATTTTACCTCAGAGCTTCTTGCCATTTGATCCAGTTATTAAAGAGAGGCAGGTTTTGGGGTCCTATAAAGCTACATTTTAGGAATGTTTATGATGAGGAGATTTCCTTGTCATTTCTAACTTTCTGTGGCTGGACTTGTTTCAAAGGAAAAAAGTGAGATTGTGTCTCTGGATGCCATATTGTGGATTTGGTTTTCTTGTTTTACTTTGCTCTGGTTTTGTTGGCTTTGCTTTGTCACCCTGCACGCTCCTTTTTGATGATCTGATTAAAACAAAATTTTCCTTGATTGCAGGAGTAAGTAGAGCCTTTCCAGTGTGATCACTCCCAGCTCATTTATTTTATGTGTGTAGACTTCCAGGTGTGGCAGTCATTGCAGCCACAGGAAAACAGAGTGGCTGTGAGTGATGGGGTAGCTGTAAAGTCTGTTGCAACAGGAGCTACATACAAGCTCACACAGCTTTTGAATACACATTTGTGTGTGTGGAGTGTCATTGAGAGGGGTTGCACTAGGCCTTGCTTGCCCCTTCTATCATAGTGGAAGAACCAGTTAGGTGCAAGAAGCACACTTGAAAATCTGCCTTGGTAGAGAAGCTCCAAATGACCATAGAGGAAACTCCTCCATAGTTTGAGGACCTGATTGCTCAAGAGCAGACTTCTCTGGAAGCACACTATGGGACAGTTTAGCCTTTGCTGCTCCAAGTTAAGAAAGGATGCAGTGTTTATTGCCTGTGTGGAGATGCACTTTTCAGCTGCAAAAATATTTCAAGTACTTTTGAGAGATGATACGTAAGGAACTTTTTTGTCCTCAGTTTCAGATGCTTGCATATCACCAGACTTCGTTCTGTGGCATGAGCACCAAAATTTCCACAGGATTTTTTTTAGTGGAGTAAAGAGACTCAGACTCAGTGGAGTAAAGAGACAGTTGAGGGGACAGAAGATTTTGATTAAGGTACCTAATTTTCCTCCTAGTTCCCATTTTGAGAAATAGGTTAAAATGTAAACTTCTCTCAGGGAAGCCTGAGTTTTACTGCTTATAAATTGCTTTTAGATACTTGGAAGGAAAGTGCTCTATGATTTTGGAGTTCAGACTCCCCAGAAGATGTAAAATGGCAAACTTTCACGAGCTGTGATAATTTACAACAGCTGAGAGTTTACCTTCTCCCTGTACCTTACTTCGCCTTGAGCTCCAGTAGATAAAAAGTTCAGTTTTTCTATTATAGCAACTCTTTGCTTTATATGATTCCTTACCATATATAATGTTATATATTAATGTAGTTCAGCTAGCCTTTTGTAAAGCTATGATTTGTGATTGTAGTTACTTTATTGTAATTCTAAAAAGATGGAATATCTTTACTGAGTTTAATCAATGTCTTCTAGGTAAACTTCTTACTGTCATTGCCAGTCAATATGAAAAATGGAGAAAGTGTGTAAAGGAAGTGAATACAATTCTGAAAGCATGCATTCTATTCTTTAATGTTATTATAAAACTGGCTTTTTTTCCTATGTATTTCTTAGGAAACAGATCCATAAAAAATATGAAACTATCACTGTCTTTCTCACAAGCCTTTTTCATAAAATAATGTCCCTTTTGAGAAGGCCACTATAGTTACGTAGCACTAGGGAATAAGGAAGCTTGCAGTAAAGCACTGAACTGGCAATGCAAGGGACTGTACTTCGTTGGTGGAGAGTTTGTCTTTGGATAAAGAATTCCTCTCTCACAAGGATGTTGTGCAGAAGCAATTATTAAAAATTTCTGAGACAGAAATACAGGTGTTAAAATTGTCACTCCTGGAGCTGTTTGATTATGACTAAGAAGTCTGCTGAAGATATGTAGGTGATTTTATCCTTCTTGCACCTATTGAAAGACTGTGCAGGACAATATTTTTGTCTAGCAGCAATTGGTGATGGATGCTTTACAGCTTAAATGCTTTAAGAAGACAGATCTTATCAGCACTTCATAAAAATTGAGAAGTATTTTTAATATATTTTGATTCACTTTAATGCCATTGATTTTTATGAATGTTTGTTACCCAAACAGCTGCATTATCTGCTGTATAATACAGCTGCTTTGATTACAGCATAACAACATGAAATGCATCATTTTTGGTGCTAGATACTTCCACCAATAACTCTGCTTGCTGCAGTGTTTTTCAGCTGAAAGATCAAAATCAAATTTCTGCCTCTTGCAAAGTGGCTTACAGACTGCAGGGCCCACGTTCTGAAAGTTGCAGGTTGTCACGTTGACATCACACAGATCTCAAACCAGCAAACCTGCCAAGAGATATAGCATTTCTTACTTAGAACAAGAGTTCCCTGAGTAGTACTCTGGACAAATCCACTGCGGCTTTTGTGGAGCCTGATCAGAGGTCAGGAGGACATACTCTAACTAAAGTGCTTTCACTCTCCAGAGATAATAAACCTTGGTGTTCTCTAATCTTCCTTTGGGGCCCTGTATTTCCTGAAGTCAAATCATTTATATTTGGCTTCCCTCTTTATTTCTTGAGCCAATCCCTCAGTCCTCCAAGCCCTGTCCATCTGTGAAGCTGAGAGTCTGACTGCATCACAGTGCAAATGTTTGGGTCTGAAAGGATGCATATTTTTTTCTTTCCTGCCAGCTGTGATCTCAGTCTTCAGTTTGGGAATGCACTTCAGGGGCACCCGTGTACACAATGCCAGTGCCACTGCTGAAGCAGAAGTCTGGCAATAGTGTGGGGTTGGCTGCGTGGGAGTTGGGGACAAATAGCAGGATGACAGGATCTTTGAATGCGTGCAGTGATGCCTTGTGGTGGGGAAATGTGAATGTGAGACACCTCTCTTTATGCAGAGAAACATTTGCTTTGAAGGCTTCTTCTGCTGCATCCAACAAAACACGTGTTGGCAGCTTCCCAAACTCCTTCCTCCCTTCTTCACTCGTTTGTGAGGAATGTTTTGGGTTCATTCCCAAGAGTTAACTCTATATATATATATATATATGTTATACTTGGAAAAGTTTGGGTGTTTCACCCTTCCTGCCACTTCAAATATTGAACTCACCTGTCAGCTGAGTGGAAACATTGTGGGGAAGTACTTCTTGCCAAATCACAGACAAACTGGGCAGCTTTGGTCGTGCTTCTTTTATCTAGGACTTGGAGCTAATAAATCGTAATTGGGCTGGCTTGATGTCTTCATACTCTCTGAGGGTAGTAAGATTTTCCTCACTATACAAATAAAAAGGACCAGAGAGCCTTTCAAGCTCCTTACATCAACAGTAGACTTCAATAACTGTAAATGACATCCTGTGTATCAGTAAGGATGTGCAAGCCTGCTTACAGCTTCTTCTGCTGAGGGCACTTCCACTTAGGTGAATGTTCTACTTACAGTCTCAAACTTTCAAGGAAGTAAAACTTCCATTCTGTAGTGTGAGAAGAGATACAGGACATAAAATTTCTTAAAAGCCTTTGGTGTTTGGATCAAACTTCTCTATCCCCCTTCAGATAAATCTTAATCTTGGCTTCTAGAGTACTTTTTTTTTGTTTGGTATGCTGATGTGAACATTGGTATGAATTTTGTAATGTTTGACAAACTAGAGAACATCTGATGATGACCAAGATCACAGAACAAAAGATTTACCACTCACCACTTGAAATACTTGCTTCTTTCAGAGATACGATTCAATTAGATTTTTTTTTTTTTACCTCACCTTCCTTACAGCAGCCTTGTGAGGAGGGGAAGCCATATCGCTGGAGCAGGGCAAATCTGGAAGTGAACCTAGCTGAGGAGGTGCAGGAAATTCGAATCTTTCATTCTTTGCAAATTTAAGCAGCCGCCTACATTTTTTCCTTTTATTTTTTTCCCCCCCCTGTTCATTTGTGAGGCACTCTAAATCAGTGCCGATGAGTAAGGTAAGAAACACCTAGTGGGATTGATTAATTTCCCATCCTTTAAAATGTGGGAATGAACAACCCAGCCCACCAGAAAACTAAATATTGATGCTGTCAGTGGCATGATAATTGGTCTCTGCTTTCATCTCCAAACAAACCCTTGCTTGGATTCTATTATTCATTCAAAGAGGAAAAGGGTTATTAATGCAGTGTTCTTTAATTTATTTTTTCTTTTGTGTGTGAGAGAGAGAGAGAACAGGAGAGCAATAATACAATAAATATATTGGCTAAGAGAAAACATTTGCAAGAGATCCCTGCCCATTTTTTTTAATCTTCTCTTATCATGAAGAATGTGAGCTGTGATAAATTGGTCTGCTAATCAAACAGCACTGAAAGGTTAGGTCATTGGAAGTCTTTAGTCATTTTGTGCTTTTCAAGAGTGAATTTGTTAAAATTATGCTGAATACCCACTTAAAGCCTGGGCTGAAAACCCTACCTGTGTTTTATAACTCTGCACTGTCAGAACCCATAATAAGTCAAACATTCTTTCAGAGGTACTCATAAGGGAGAAAAAACCCTGTAAATTTAAGAGTAATTTCAGATTGTAAATGAAAAAGAGAGGCACGACTGTTCATTTGCACCAATCATGCCTTCCTTTCATCTGCTCTGATTAGGCCTGGTGCGGTTTCATCAAACTACTCCATCACTGAGCTGTCACTCCAGTCGTCTGTTGATTGAAAACAATCAGGGCTCTGATGGCACAATTATTCTGACCCTTTAACTAGAGGCTGCTGTGATAATGAAAGGTTGATTATGATAGTTTGTGCCTCTTTCAGTTTGCCAAGAAGGTTAATTTGGGCATCAGACGGATGTTTAATGGGCGCTTGCTGGCTACACTGAGGTAAATGAGAACGTGCAGTCTTCGATATTGCACGGATATAGTTTGGCTGTCAATCATTGTCATTTTGAGTTTGTGCCTCACACTCTGGAAATCACATTTTATTTTTTCCTTGGGATTTAATTTATTCTGTGCCCTGAGGAAGTTCTTTCACTCTGTGACCTTCACAGTAGCTTTCTCTGTCTTTTTTCGCTTCCCTCACATGGAGCCCAAAGGCATAATACATCTAGAGGAACGTTTTTCTTTCATTTTTCACATTAAAAAAAAAAAAAAAAATTCAAAATCCCTGTTTATCAGCTCACCCTGAACAGAGCAAATGTTTTAATTCTGATTGTGGAATCCAAATGTGCCAATGGAAGCACGCCTGCTTGCTAAGGCAGCGCCACACAGGGAGCTGCTTACGTAGACACACATTTGTAAAACTGACAAACAGGTAATTTAAAAACGTCTCTGTCTAAAGAGGGTGGGGGTGGCGCAGCTTTACTTTCACAGGCTGCACGCATATGCCTTAGCTTGGTGCCTTGTAAATGTGGTCTCAGTCGCTGTAGTGCAACTTTTTGAGTTAGAAAGTCTCTCTTCAGGGTTCAGGCGCAAAAGGCATTTCATTGCTGATTCATAGATTATTAATATTTACTGTGTTCAGATTGAGAGAATCATATGCATAATTTTGTAGTTGTTTGACTCAAGGTGCAAAAGAAATGCAAATACCTCATAATTTTGATTGTTCCACATGCAGCTCATTAGAGTCTTATTTTTATGCACATTTTAAATTCAAAATAAGAAGAAGAAAAAGATTTCTATCTTTAAAGCTCTCTTGCATCTAGGCTCAAGACACTCATTTTCCATGCTGTCCACAACTGTAAGATAGTACCTGATTGATAAGATTGCAGAGTGAGTCTGGAGGCTGTGCTGAGTGGTTACTAACTTCTAAAAATATTCATGTGTAACTTGTGGCTTTAAAAAATTGCGTGTGTGTGTGTGTTTTGTTGTGTGGTGGGATTTTTTTCCTCAGCAACAGTTCTTACATTTTTCTTCCTAAATGAGTGATACAGACCTATGTAGTTCATCCTACTTAAAATGCTTAAATGAATATCCTAAACCTAAACCTAAATCGGGTTTTGTCTTTTGTAGCCTCTAGAGAGAGAGAGAGGGAGGAGGACTAAGACCCTTTAGAGATCCAAATTCAGGCCCTTTGGGAATCCCTGTTCATTTTAGATTAGGTGAAAGTTCCTCCGTAGCCCTCAGTGGACTTTGTTTCAGAGCTTCAGTAAATGTCCTGGTTTATCCATAGATCCTGCTCCTGTACTTGAAATGTGAAGATCCAGGGTGTTGCTGAAAATTGCCAACTGAAATGTGGTTTTGAGACAGGAGGTCCCAGTCTGGAACACCTCAGGCTTGCTGAGTTAGATAAAATCCAATAAAAGACAAAATTACGTGAGAGTTTACAGCCAAAATATATATTTGTAGTGTTTCAAAGACCAAACAAGTAAATTCCAAGTTTTGCTTTTTGAAGTTCCCTTGGTGGAAGTTTAAGGGGATTGCTGTAGTTAGTAACTGTGTTTCTTGCATGACTCTTCTTGGTTTCAAAAATCAATAGGATGAGGTCTGTAGCGCTGTCCAATATGCTAAGGATACAAAGATATTAATTCGATTTTTTCCTTTTCTGGCCAAAAATTTTTGCTTCTGTTAAGGAACAGGAGAATTGTTCAGGTGAGATTTGTAGTTCTTTCTCTTCCCCTCATATAATATCATCATCAGGTTGTCGTGCACAAATTGAATCATTTGTGTTGCACATATCAGATCTCAGTCCAGGAAAACACATCTTTCCACTTTTGTTTCCATATTTAAAATTTTGGTTTTTCCTAAAATGAGAATGTTCACTAGGTTATTATAATAAAGATTTCCATTTGTTTTAATAAAACAGTGTAAATTCATTGCTTTAAAATCTTAGAAAATTTGTTTCCTTCTATTTATTGTTGCTAAAACAAACAAAATGCAAAAAAACAACCCTCCAACCCCCTAAATTTTTCCACTGGTGTCACTTTTTGACTTAGTCTCATTTACTAGACACCTTGGATGATATAAAGTAGCATATTTGCAGTCCACTGGGCTGCAACGTGAATACATCAACTAAAGAGCAGACCAAGATGACTTTTAATAGAGTTCCTGTGGCCCCTCACACAGAGTCCAGGCTTAGAAAATTTTTTTCTTTCTTGGAGCTCTGTCAGCAGAAACTTTCCCTGATGCTGACTTTGTGACTTAGAGTAGTTTCTAAGTGAACCCGAGTCTAATAAATATGAGTATGTCAAGCTTTTTGCACTCATGAAGTAGCTTGGCTTTTCTGATTAGAAAACGTGGTGTGATGTCAAGTGAAGGTTTGGCACGTTTCCCAGCAGAGTGGCTGGGGAAGGGTTGCAGGGGGATGCTGAACAGGCACGGCACAGGCCTTATGGGCTCTCCTGCTCCCTGGGATAGCTGGCAGCCCAAAAGACCAGGTAACTACTTCTTGCAGGGTTATCTTCAACAGGAGTGAGATTCCTAGTTTGGCTTTAACCTCCTCTGCCTCTGTGGCCTCTCCAGCTGTGGGATGTGTGTGGTGTGTACACCATTAACAGCAGGGAGGGAAGGACTGTGCTCCAAGCCTGTGTGACTTGCACTGTTAAAGCACTGTGCTGGAAGCAGAAGCAGGTGTTGGAAAAACAATGAAATCGCTATCCAACATGCAGATGTACTTTGATGTGTGCTCCAACTGTGCCACAACATATTTTTCCATCTCTTTTCTGCTGTTTTGAGAATGCACTCCATTGCTAAATCACATAATATAACCTTTCTTAGAGAAGAAAGATCCTTTGGGTTAAGGCATTAGAATAAGAGAATTAATCTGGTTTGAAAATCCTGTCCTTCTGAGGGTCTACTTTTGTCATTTACTTAGTTTAGAAGATGAATATGGCAAAATATATTATTTATTAAAGTTGATATAGGCACTAGGCTGTAGCTTCCTTTACTCACACACTCATACATTAAAATTAATAGAAAAGAAGCTTCTAGCAGTTTAAACAGAATTTGCCTATATGGCAGTAGGAGTAGGATTCTTTCCTTATTTTTGTAAATTATTTAACGCTGATACAAATATTTTAAACCTCGAAATTGTGGATGGTTTTTTTTTTTTATTTTTTTTGCGTGCTTGCTTGTTAGCATTTTAAACACAGCTGTAATTTCAAGTGCTATTGGTATTTCCTTAGAGAAACCAGAATGTCTTTTCTTGCAGCATCATAAAGTCTTTAATGGCTTTGAGTTTATTTTGCCAATACTGATTATAGTTGCTAATTGTTACTGCCAGAGAGGTGAAAACATAGGCACTATAATCAGTGTATAGATGGGGTGAATTTTGGAGTTTCTATGTAGGCACCAGGTTTTTAGGTCTTGGTTAAACCAAACCTTAGTAAAAGTGTTAAAAATCATGTTGATAAATATACAGATGTTTGCTGGTCTCATACATGGAAGTTTCTGTCTGCCATATGTTGATGAGAGTTATTTTTGCCTCCTTTGCACCGAAGGAAAGTTAGAACTGTGTTAACATCCATCAGTGACTACTTCTGCTATAACTGAAAGACTTGTTTGGGAATTCAGTTTTATTTCTTTTGAACTTTTTCAGCCTTCCAATAGCTGCAAAACCATCCAGTGACTAGAATATCTGTTCACCCACACCAGGTTTTCTTCCATGCCTCCACAGGGTGAGACACCATGGTCTGCTAGAGAACACGGTAACAATGTGATGCAAAATCAATGTAGAAGTCTAAGGCTCAGTTTATGAGTGTTCCTGAAACCAGATTACCTCTTCCATAGCCTTGTGTCACTATTTAGGAGTTGGTTCTGTATTCTGTAAATAGACATATAGATACCTACATTTGTATGTTAAATTCCTAGCTCTTATTTTTAAGTAGTGACCCAAGATTAATTTTAAAATGGAGAAACAGTTATTGTCACAAATAGCAAGAAAAGGAGATTAAAAAATTATAGCCTTTAGGTCTTATGGCCTTTTTTATGCCTTGGGGCGTCACAGATTAGGTGTGGGTTACACAGGGCACTGTAGCCAAATTGTCTTCAAACAGTAGCATGAGTTAATTTGGAGAGGAGCTTCTAAACACACTGTGATTCACAGACCTCAGTTGCTTCCCTAAGGCTCAGTAAAGCTTCCCTGCATTCTGTCAAATGCCCACAGACCATCCAGGTGGTGTGCAGGGTTCTTGGCCTTCTAAACTCATACAGTAAAATGATTCTTCTTAGCTTTCTAAACTCATACAGTAAAATGCAGTCTTCCACTGCAAATTGACCTCAGACATGGAGTCTGGTAGAAGGCAGTAGCAACCTACACAAGAGACAGCCTGGGAGTCACTTTGCCCTCCCCACTGCTGTTGCAGCTGCTTGTCAGAGGGGAAAGGTGGAAGTAGCATAGGCCAAAGGTACCTTGAGGTGCAGCATGTAGAGAATCCCACGCAGGTTGCAATAAACCTAATTTGGAAAGATTCAAAGGTTTACATAAAAAAGATGCAGGACAGGTGAGTGGGGATAAAATAGTGTGGAATGGATAGAGAAGGTTTTGGTTCAAGACCCGGAATAGGCCGTACATCTCATGAGTGCCAACAGAGTCTTTGTATCACTTTGCAGCCATCGCTGTAGTGGTTTAGAAATTCTGTGACTTTAGAGAAAAGTTAAACATTACTGGTTTCAGTGAAACATTTTTTACAACTCCAGTACTATTCTTAGTGCAGACCTAGCTCAGTATGAACCAAGCTGCATATGCCAAACTTCCTACAGCAGAGAAAATGTATTGTAACGGAGATGTCCATGCCTTCTGTGCAGATCATCACACACCCTATATCCTGAAATGAATGCAGGTACAATGTCTTTGGCGTTATGAATGTATGTGGTGTTGCTCGTGTGTTTATACAGTATTTATTGGGGGACCAAAGGGAGGACAGTAAAGGAAAGCAGATGGATGAAGTTCTAAGATATTAATAAGGCATTAATATTAAACTTCCTCTAAAAGTCCTGTGGTTACGAAGTCCTGGTTTACATTAGTGCCTGTCTTTTACAGAGTCTATAATATCTGTCATTGTAGCCCAAGTGATACCTCTGTGATGCCATTTTAGACGTGAGCAAAGGCATGAACTTACAGTTCCAAAAGTAACCAGTCTGTTGGATGTAAGTGCTGACAGATAAGAACTCAGTTTTTGTAACTTCTTCTATCTCAATATAGCAACCCACAAATCATTCAGTTGATATATATGCTGAAGATAGCATGAATTTCTCCTCAGTTTCAAGTGCCTGAATGATGACTGCTAAGCGCCTTTCAGGAATCATTCACGTGGCCAAAGACACGGAATAGGAAGTTGCCTAATACAACTCTGTAGGGGATACTTGACACATGGGTTTGGTGGACGTAGAACACCTGACTCTAAAGCTCAATGATTTCAAGTCCATAAACATTTTCAAATGTATTTGATTCATGCCTTTTTTACTAGCAATTCAAAATACATATAGCTAACGCACATATTTGAAACTCAATACAGCATTTAACTGACTGAACTACTGTTGCAGTTTTGATGCCCTTCATTGATTTTCTGTTTCACAGGGGATCACAATGAAGAAAAAGTGTTTCAAATTACTCTTAAAGAGAAGGTGGTTTTGGTTTGTCATCTTCCCTCTCTGACAGAATACAGAAGCACTAATAAATTTAATACATCTTATATGAAAGCTATGAATAAGAGAAGCCTTTATTTTCAGCTCATTTATGTGACATTCCTAACAACAGTAAAGGGCAGTAAGATTTAACTGAAAATTTTTTTATCATGCAGCTCATTGAAAACACCCACTCCACAAGTTCTGTGTCAAAATGATTTGAAGTATCAAGTAGAGCTTGTCCTTATCTAGAACTAGTCAATGTCTTTGATAATGACTTGGATGAAAGAATAAGAAGAGATTTATGTTTTCAGAAAATCAGAAGGTGAAATGGTATTCAAATAGTCTTTAAAATACAATTCGAATTGAGAATGTTCTTGACTGGAGCAGTGGCCTAAAGTAATAGTAGAGAGTTTGCTAATGAAAGAGAATGCATGATGTGCTGTAGAAGTTCTGAAGGAAAAAAAGAAAAAAAGAAAAAAAGAAAAAAGAAAAAAAGAAAAAAAGAAAAAAAGAGGTGAGGATAATCAGTCATAAGTTTAAACATTGATCAGCAGCATCATACTCCACTAACAGTATTATGTGGTGACGTGCAAGCAAGACTGGCATAGACTGTTAAAATCAAAGAGATTCCTCCAACCTATTCACTACAGCTACAGCCTTAAGAAGAAGATTGTGTCCAGTTTTCAACACCAAACATTAAGGATTTCAATACTTACAGGATTTAATATCCTAACCCTAACCTAATACTAATCCTAATCGTAACACTAACCAGCCCTAACAAACTAATCCTACCCTAACCCTAACTCTAACTAACCCTAAACCTAATTAACCCTAACCCTAACTAACCCTAACTAACCGTAACCCCAACCCTGACCCTAACTAACCCTGACCCCAACCCTAACTAACCCTAACCCTAAGTAACCAACCCTAACCCTAACACTAACTAACCCTAACCCTAATAACCTAATTAACCCTAATCCTAACCCTAACCCTAAGCCTAAATAACCCTAACATTAACCCTAACTAACCCTAACCCTAACTAACCCTAACTAACTAACTCTAATAATTATTTCAGTAACAAAGAACTGTGAGCCAAGCAACTGGGATTTAGTAAATATGACCTGAGATGCATTGAGATACTTTTTTTGTTCACTGAAAAGGATTCTCACACCAATATTAAAATCTGAGGTGGCGAAGAAAAAGAAGGTAGCAAAATGCTTTTCATCCTGTATAGATGAATCAGTTTCAAGGGTTGCTCTGGAATATAAACCCAAAGGTGGAAAATGGGGTGATGATGTTAAGGGCTTAGAGCTTTTGCATATGTAAGAGGAAAATCTGTCTGGGAGGATATCAGAGCATGGGAATGATGCTTTCCTGAGGAAGTTTTGGTATCTTCATTACTGGATGTTTTCAAGCATAACTTACACAACAATCCTTTAAATGGTTTAGGCCCTTCCTAGCCTCTTTTTAGGATCAGTTGGATTCAGTAAGCTTTATGTAATTTGAATGCTATGTTTAATTTTGAATGTTGGTACTAGTTTCAATTGCTGAACAGTTTTACAGTTTTCCTTGCTGCTTTCTGTCTGCCCCAAACCAGCAGAACCTCTTCTGTGATTCTCTCCTCTCTGACTTAATCTTTTTGTCCCCTTACACCTTTCTCTCCTTTATGAATAAAATAAATGAGGAAGAAAATAATATTGAAGGATTCAGTATGTATTGTGTTATATTTCTTCAATATTTTGTCATAAATAGGAGGAAATATGAGGGGCAGAAAAGGCTTTTCTTTCTAATCTTCTGACATTATTCTTTTTTCTAGTCTATCTATGGTATCCAGTGATCCCATAGCCCCTAACTTTATATTATTTTTTCAGCAGGTTGGTTCAGGGATAGTACGGTCCCCAGCAACACTAACAGGTTGCGCAAGAGTATTGCATAGCAGCTGATAATGCTGTGGAAATTGTTTAGGGGAACTGGTGCAACACAATCCTTTTGTATATACCCTGTAGGTAGAGTTTTAATAGGTATCTTTTTGTGCGGACTAATAGGCTTTCACAGCTGCTTTCAGATGGATACGACTGAGGCAAGTATATATGTCTGCTCTTGGAATGCAAACAGTTTTCAAAAGACCAAATTTTGACAGAACTGTACGCAAATAAGGCATGTCTTGTTTTTCCCTTTCTTCCTCCCGCTTTTAGCTGGCTGTGAGGTGGTTGGAACACAACTGCCGCTACCAGTACCTGGATGAACTTCTCCAGTACGTCCGCTTTGGCCTTATGGATGTGGATACACTGCATACTGTAGCTCTTACTCATCCCCTTGTCCAAGCCAGTGAAACTGCCACAGCGCTCATTAACGAGGCCTTGGCTTACCACCAGAGCGTCTATGCACAGCCAGTTTGGCAAACCGCAAGGACAAAGCCTCGCTTCCAGTCAGACACTCTTTACATTATTGGTGGGAAAAAACGAGAAGTCTGTAAGGTGAAGGAGTTGCGATACTTCAATCCGGTAGACCAAGAGAACGTTCATATTGCAGGGATCGCTAACTGGAGCGAGCTGGCGCCTATGCCTGTGGGGAGGAGCCACCACTGTGTTGCTGTCATGGGAGACTTTCTTTTTGTAGCTGGTGGAGAGGCAGAGCACTCCACAGGGCGCACGTGTGCCGTGAGAACTGTCTGCCGGTATGACCCCCGCACTAACTCCTGGGCGGAGATAGCTCCGATGAAGAACTGCCGGGAGCACTTTGTGCTGGGAGCCGTGGACGAGTACCTCTATGCCGTAGGGGGCAGGAATGAATTGCGTCAAGTGTTGCCTACAGTTGAACGCTACTGCCCCAAGAAGAACAAGTGGACCTTTGTACAGTCCTTTGATCGGTCGCTCTCATGCCATGCGGGATATGTGGTGGATGGTCTTCTTTGGATATCAGGTAGAAAACGTTTCACACAGTTTGAGGTACTAACAAAATACCAAGTACTGTCTTGAATTAAAGTAATAACTCTCCTTTGGTTTATATGTCATGGTAACTTTTCTCTTAGGAGAGGACAAAGAACTGAAGCCTCATTAGAAGTATAGGAGCATAATGTACCTTATACATACACTCTCTGTGTTTCAGAGCTGCTGATGTCATATGTTCTATCTCCAGTTGCCATTCATAAATCACAGTAAATTGGAATGATAATGCACTTCTGGACAAATTTCCAATGATAAATTCTGTGTGCTTCCTAAAAACAAACAAAAAAAGACATTGTTTCTGTAATATGATCTGGTACTTTTGACAGTAACAGAACCTGAGGAAATGGCCTGAAGTTGTGTCAGAGGAGGTTTAGGTTGGATATCAGGAAAAGGTTCTTCACCCACAGGTTGACTGGGCACTGGAACAGGCTTCTCAGGGAGGTGGTCAAAGCACCAGCCTGACAGAGTTCAAGAAGTGTTTGGACAATGCTTTTAGGCACATGGTGTGATTCCTGAGCCTGTGCAGGGCCTGGAGTTGCACTTTGATGATCCTCATGGGTCCGTTCCAGCTCAGAACATTCTTTAATTCTATGATTCATTTATTCCTGATGATGAAACAGAAAATTAAGTGCTTGTTGGCTTGTGTTGTTCCAGAGCTTGAAGGCAGATATGTGATTTGCTCCCACCTTCTCTTCAGGATATTGTAACAGGCCAAGATGGCCTTTTTTAGAAATCACCCATGGGTCTGTCCATAACAAGTGCACAAGACTGTCTGGATGTAATCATAGCTTTATGGCACAGATAAATGAATGTATAGACCCTGTCATCCTAAAATAACGTATCATTTGCAATTGAGTCTTTAGTTGTTATGTTCCATTGATGGGAGTGGGAGGACTTAGTTTCCTCAGCCTTTGTAGTGACTTTTCTGGTACTAGTTATTTTGGAATACAGTCGATGCTGTCTACAGAAGATTTGACAGAAAAATATTCCCCCTTTACTGAGAAGTGTGCCACAGAAGGTTATATAGTTATAATATTTATTAAGGAAGCTAATGAGTAAATGGGGCCAGCCCTTGAGGTAAATGTTCGGTGATTGGCATCTTCACCATAGATATCCTCTGGGGATTTTAATATGGTCTGGAGTGCCTCTGGTGAAAAGGTGGAATATGAAGGGAAGATTAAGTTAGCTTCTTAGGCCTTTGCTGTGCTTCTCAAAGTGTGTCGTTTAGGTTAGTGGATGTACCTTTCTGTCCCTATGGATTAAGTGCCTCATGGGAATGGATTCCCAAGCATCGGCAGGGGAATTAGCAGGCATCTATTTTAGTACATATACACTAAAGTCATGAATGATGACTTTGGAATGAAAAGCAGGACAGAACACACAAAATCACCAAGATTCTTGGCAGGTACTTTGAGTCATTTTCTTTAGTGACCATTATTTAAAGAGTCTTGTTGAGTTTGTGTTGTGTGAATCCTGAGGTGAGACCCAGGTACAGTACGGGAACAGGATTTCTGCTTTAGGCTGCCAGCTGGGGGTATTCAGAGCATCATCCTGTTTATTCACTACCTTTCCTATTTCGTTAGTGGAGAGGGATGTGTGTCTGTGGTGGGCACTTCAGATACACAGATGTTACTACTGCTGTGTGTTGATTGTTTTTTTCTCCTGTTTTGTGGTTTACATTTGTCAGTATTTATGGAGAATAGGACTTCATAGAAAATGGTGTTAGGCATTCTCATATAAAATCATTGAATGTACATTAGAAATCCATCAGTGTTGTCTTTCCTCCAGTAGATGAAAAAAAGTAATATTTTTTGTCTTAATTTCATTAAAAAAAACCCCAAATAACAAAACAAAACAATAAAAACTCAATAAAGTATTTGACAGCAATTTTTAAGTCAAACATGGGGCTGGTTGAAGATTAAATGTAATCTTTCCAGATTTTCTAGGAAAGGGGAAATTATGATGAGGATTAATTAATGTGCTTAGTTATGTAGGTGAAATGCATGCATACCTGTGTGTTTTAAATTCCACTTGTGTTTATAAAATGATGCAGTGTGGTATTGTGTTCAAGGATATGCCTCTAACAGAGCTGTAGAATCAGGGGAAGAGGTAAGTGGAAGCCCACTGGATGCAAAAAATATGTTACCAGTGTTGTTCCATTTATACTTGAAAATACTACCAACAGTGGAATAAGGTAGACAAGGCTTTTCAGTTGTATTTTGATGGGTTCTGAGAAAATGCTTAGAAGTTTTGAGTTGCTCAATTCTGACAGGTTATTATGAAGTACGAGAGCATACTTACCACGCTACACTTCAGTAGGTATCGATCTGAATTTTACACTCTCAGACTGAAACCTTGTTGTGTATTGAATAGAGTTATTTTAAAAAGAAAAGTAGACGGAGATGTAATAACTATAGCTAGCTTTCTATCATTAATTAATTGCTTGGGACTAGAGTGTAGCTTGTGGTACATGTACATTTAGGGGCGGGGGAATAGAACAGAGAGATGTTTTATTGTACTGTAGTCACTGCTGGAAAATCCACTGTTCATCACTGAATATAAGATGTTAGCATAAAAGTAATTAGTAATGCAGGAGGGAACCTAATTTTGAAGTATGTGGCCTAAAATTAAGTAATTAAAAATTTAGTCTGAGTTAGAAATCTTTCTGAGCTGTATCCCTGCTGCTTTTTCTGGGAAATACAGGTCATCAGCAAAGAGCTCTCAAAGTCAGTCTGCTACTACCAGCTGGCAGGGGAACCATGGAAATGTGCCCAGTTTTTTAGTGAGGGAATGAATTAAATACTGATAATATAAGTTTCTAGTACTTCTATTTGTGGAGAGAGTCATCAAAGCTTGATCTGCACACTGACCATTTACTTACTCAGTGCCTCTGCTACACCCCCATGCCCTCTTAAAGGCTTTGCTGATCAAAAGCTGACTAGACTTTAAGGGATTTCTGTTATTATTTGGATTCATTTTCAGCTTTGCTTTGCTGCTCCTTTGGGACAAATATGACAAGGAGTCAAAATAGAGGATAAAATCATGGCAAAGGCAGCAGGAAAGGAAAAAGGACAATACAAAACACTGTATGAGTGCACACACTGGCAATAGGAGGTGGGTGGCCGGTGACAGAGTGACAGAGGGACTCCTAGACTGCTGCCACCTCTTTGGGGTTTTTAACCTGACAGAAGCAGATTAGAAGAGGGAGCGTTTTGCCCACTGGAACTAGTCAGACCCTCTGCTCAGCACAAGTGGGTTCAGCCCTTGAGTTTTCTGAGCTCCGTATTTTTATATTCATGTCATTATTTATTGTTTTTCCCCCACAGACTTAATTTTATTTTCTTATTTTAAAAAAATACATGAGAGTTTATTAAAATAATATTCTGGTTTTGACTGGGATAGAGTTAATTTTCCTTATAGCAGCTAGTCTGGGCTATGTTTTGGATTTGTGCTGGAAACAGTCCTAGTAATACAGGGATGTTTTTGTTATTGCCAAGCAATGCTTCTACAGAGTGAAGGCGTTTTTTACTTCTCGCCCCACCACACCAGGGAGGAGGCTGGGGATGGGCAAGAATTTGGGAGGGAACACAGCCAGGACAGCTGATCCCCACTGACCAGAGGGATATTTCAGAACATATGGTGTCATGCTCAGCATATAAAGCTGGGGGAAGAAGGAGGAAATGGGGGCTGTTCATAATTCTGATGTTTGACTTCCCAAATCATGATTATACTTGATGTATCCCTGCTCTCCTGGAGATGGCTGAACACCTGCCTGCTCATAGGAAGCAGTGAATTAATTCCATGTTTTGCTTTGCTTGTGTGCATGGCTTTTGCTTTACCTGTTAAACACTCTTTATCCCAACCCACAAATTTTCTCAGTTTTAGTTTTCCAGCTCTCTCCCATGTCCCATGGTGGGCAAGTGAATGAGCGACTGTGTGAGGCTGAGTTGCTGACTGCGGTTAAACCACAGCAAATAAGCTCTCTGTACTGACATTGCATGAGGCAGATGGTTTGGAAATTTTATAGAAAGGTGATTCTTCTAGGCCCCAGTTAACACCTGACGCCACGACCAATTTCACAAATGAATTCATGCCACAATGCTTGAAAAGTGAAGTATTTCAGTGAAAGAAAAACAAAGTACACTAAACACTTTGGAGTTCAACATTGCTAACAATCACTACCTATAAAAGCGGGGAAATATTTGCCATAAGAGCGAGGACTTGAACTATGCCCATTTCCCTGGATCCTCTGTGGAGTTCACATGCAAATCTGGAGACCTCCTTTTCTATACATGTTAACCTTCCTCCACCAGTACAGGTGTAATGCCCCTGGGGACAGCGAGGGGCAGGGAACCTCTGCCAGGCACTCCAGTTCTGGGCCTTTCTTGCACTTGCATCCTGGGATAATGACGCTTCCCCTTGCCTTAGGTGCTCAAGGGATTAGCACATGAAAAGTCTTGTTTAAAACAAAGTGTTACTCTGTTGTTTTGCAGAGGCCTGAGTTGTCTGACCTTATGTGTGTCAGCTAGAATAACATCTTGACATGCACATAGAAACTCAGCTTGGGGGAAGGGGGTAAACAAGCCAACCCTGTACAGTTGCTTTGTATTTAATATAGGAGAGAACTTTTTTTCAAAATTCAAGATTCTTTTTGGTCTTTTAACCGTTGTTTTTTCCCTAATGGTGGAGATTTTGACTAAGGAAATGATGGTGATAACATAGCTTGAAGAATTATTCTGAGTTTGCAAGTGATTTGGGATGAAAAGTATGACCTTACTTACAGTATGCTGTCATGAAGTAAAGAATTTTTTCTCAGTAAATGTCTATAAAATTCTTTTATGAAAAAAGATCTGGAATAGTAGGAGTTTACAGAATCTAACCAAATCAAGTTTTACAGTGTGGCTGGCACAGGATTTATAAGGAGTGAGAGGTTAACAAGTACATAAAAATTGCCTTAGTGGCCCAGTCTCAGTCTGTATATGTTCCATATATATATACAGACTTCATTTTTACTGTATTTGAATTAAGGTAATAGATCTCCCACCATTCAGTGATGGACATTATTGGTTTGGGGCCATTGATGCTCCTTAGATGGAATGTAAATATCCAGCTATAATGATTTAAACAAACCTAGGGCTTTTGCCCCTCTTGTTTGTGGCTCAATTGCATCTGAAGTCGAAGAGCCTTAATCCAAACTGCTGTTGGCCTGTTCCAGGGGGCTCCTTACCTTGGGCAATATGCTCCAGCTCAGCTGTCCTCGCTGCACTGGGCTGGCTGCAGTCAGAGGCAGTGGGTTTGCACGTTGAGGAAGGATTATCTTGTGTTTAACACACAGGCACCTAAGAGAGGAGAGATTTCTGTTTTAAACTAGCAGAACACCTTAGGGTACTGGGTTGCTATATATTCCCAGGATTTGCTGGAAGGAGCACACATGGGAGCTCTTTGCCAACGTGTACTTTTACACGTCTCGCCGTGCACTCGGATTCCCGCACACAGCCTGGTGCTTGGGGACTGCAGAGAGAGTTGGGATATTTTCTGGGGGATTTGGATTGGATTAGATTTCTCGAGTCATGTGGGGGCCTTGCTAGGGCATGGTATAAATATGGCTTATAAATTGTCATTTAGGAAATTGTTGAATCTACTGCCTCCTGCCCTTCTCTTTTTAGAAGTGTGTGTCTTGAAGGTGTTTCTCCATGCAGTTTGTGGAGTGTTTGGGGGGACTATAACAACGCAAAATGTTTCCCAAGTGTGGGAAAAGGATGGACAAGGTGTGTTTTGGAATCCTCAAGCGATTTCCCCATGGAGAGAGGCACTGTTGCATGAGCTGGAAATCTACAGGTCTTGGAGGGCTTAAAAAACAACATTTACAGCCTACGAGGGAGTGAGAGACAGGTACTGTGGCAGTGTAAAGACACTGTAAGCCCATGGGTTGGAGGAGGGCCTTTCCATGAGGGTATGCTCCTGTCTGTAAGACAGTCTTGTCCTGAGGGTGCTCCTTGTCTCCCAGGAACTGGGAGTCCACAAAGCAAGCTGCTCAAGTTAAAGTGCTGTAATCATCACTCTGTTTATAAAAACAACAAGTGCTGACCAAACTGTACATTTTCTGTAATTTAACCAGCCAGACACTATTTTTTTCTTTTTCTAACTGTTGTGTTGCTACCACATTAGCTGTTATTGCTTGACATCAAATTTAATAGCATGGTTTGTGTTTTTAAATACTTTCTCTCCTTATGATGCCTCTCTATCCTCTCTTTTCCTCAGAAAACACAGTAGAGAAGTTTAAGAAATTCTGTCAGAATTACCCCATTTCTTTTCTGAGAAAGTATGTATTATTTTTGGTACCATTTAAACTCTTTTTTCCCTTCTTTTCTTATTTTTAAGAGACATATTGCTACTCTTTCGCCCTTTCCCAGCTGTCTGGAGTATTTTAAAAAAAAAACAGTTCAAGAGGACATTGCAGACTTGTTAAATCTGAATTTTGGCAGAAAATTTTAAACTTTTGCTATAGCACTTCAAAGTTAGAAGGAACTAGAGTTTGAAAATTGATGCCGATATAAGTTGGCATATTTAATGACAGATGTATCTATAGAAACCTGTTAAGATGCAGATTATCCCCCTGGGGAGGGGAGATCAAAACTGCCAATCTATAAAATATACTTGTTAGGGGAAGGCATGGAATCTATCTCTGCGAGCACTTTGATTGCAGGGGACAGTGTAGCAGCATGTGGCATCATAACCTAAGAGCAGACAAATCAGCTTGATGACTTTCAAAGCCAAGAATACTGCTGGAGGCAAGGGTACTCCAGTCTAGAAGAAATTAAAACATATAGAGACTGTTATTAATTCCAGATCTATTTTTGTGTAGTCAAATCTGTATGCAAATCCTTAGCATCTCATTTTGGCAGATTAATCTAAAAGTGAAGCGCGGTATGTGAAGGGAATGTAATGATAAAACACCAGAGATGAGCAATATTGCAGGGGAAAAGATGTAAGCTGTGTACTTGATGTGAGGGGCTCTTTGTGAAGAGAAGCAAATAATTTTGCTTATTTGCTTATTTTATTATTTTATGAGGAAACAACGCTCTCCTTTCTCTTCTTCCTTCACATCTGTCCCCCCAAATGCACGTGTCCTTTCAGAATGGAAATGTATGACCCAGCATTGTGTTTCGAATGTGTCTCCTGTGGTTTAACATTCTGGAGCTAATAATCCAAATACCTATGTTTTTTATTTTTCAAGGTGCTACTCTGATGTCTCATTTTAGACATTATGCTGGGAGTGAAAATAATTGTATGTAAAAAAATAATGAAATTACAAAAGAGATATTAGAAAAGAATTTTTTGTGTGTGTGGCTGATGACCGCTAGGAATATGAAGGCTGCACAACCATGTAGAGGCAAAGCAAAGATTGTGAGATCAGACACAGAAGTAATTGCTTTCCAATGCCTGTTCTTGTGTGTACACTTCACATGTGCTGTGATGGGCAGGGTGTGCCATAGAGTGATGGAAACCGTTTGGAAAGACTACCTCTCATCCCAGCTATCTCAGCCTGGGAGCATCTCTGAGCTGGGAGTTTGTGCTGCCCTCCCTGGGAAGGTGCCCAGTACAGGCCAGTGCTTGCAGAGATGGACCCAAGTTACAGCATCATTTCTCCCTGCTGCTGCAGCTGAAAAAAAGACTCTAAAATAGAGACATTTGTTATTTCTGCTATCAATTCTTGGCCCCACTCAAGTTATTTGGAGTGATCAGAGGGTATTTCTGTGTCAGCAAGTAGCTCAGCCCAGTAGGAGCAGATCAGCAGGTAAAACCTTGGTGCTGAGTTCTCTGTGTTTACTCCATGGACACTTCACATCCTTTGCTTTGGACAATGTTTCTTCTCGGCCTCTGGCTCAAATGTTTCCAGTACTCAGATGGTACAAAGCCAAAAGACCAGTTATCATTTCACACCCTTATGCTGCCATTAGGAACTGGAGCACAGCTGGTGCACATCTGGAGCAGACCTTCCGGTTTAACTTGAATGCACCCAACCTACAGCCTAAAATGGCATGGGGGAAGTGGCAGAGTAGCTTCAAAGTCACGGTATGGCTCTGAACCAAAATGCCCTCGGTGTAGCTGGAGGCTGGCAAAATGAGGATTCCCCAGCACAGAGCTTGGGGATAAAAGGGAAAAAACCAACCCAGCAACCTTAGTGGGACTAGGCCATAGCTCAGCCAGCAGGAATGTAAGTCACTGTGCTGCTGTCCTGGCTGAAACTGGGTATGCCCTCACAAAAAGGAAAGCGTCAACAAAATGAAATTAATAAGATGAAAATCCTTCCTTTGATTGCTGTGGATTTTGTCCACTATTGGCATGTGCCATTAAAACTGTAATATAAATAGTTTGTCTGTCAGGATGAGTGTCACTGGTGTGTGGCCACTGGCAAGCCCTAGTTCTGCCCAGATCTCCTGTCAGGATGAAGGTGAGGTGCAGCTTGCAGGCTTTATTTCTGATTCCATCTTCCCATGGGCCCAGCGTGGTGACAGAGGGGGACTGGGAACTGTGGCAATGCTGCAGTGTCCCCAGAAGGCCTGAGCACACTCTAAAACTTATTAGCACATGGAAGATTACAGACTGAAGAAGTTTTCCATGTTTAGTTAGTGAAATTTGCCATTTAAAACAAAATGAGAAGAGAATGATCGGGCATTAAACATCTCTTTACTGTGTTGAGGTAAATAGCTGGTTTGCAGCATCAGCTTGGGTCAGACTGTATTCTGAGCTTTTCTGAGGTGCTTTACACCATGCTTTCCTGACCATTATTGAAAGGTGCATGGCAGTGATGTTTCTGGTCACTGTGGAGGAACCTTCCAGCCTAAGTTTACAACTAAACCAGGAGACACAGTAATAATACAAACTAAGTACAGGATTTCTTTCAAATATGTAGGTGAGCACAGTTGCACAGGTTTGCACTGTGCTTTCTAGCTGGCAGTGGTATCCCCTGTCATGCTCCTGGCAAGGCAGAACTCTCTGACCTCTTCCTTCTCTGTGATGCAAGCCCACCTCTTCCCCTTTTAAACCGTGTCACACGTATGTTCCTTGGAACAGGAATGGGTTTTATCTTTGTGTCTTGATGAAGGCTGAATGCACACTTACTTATAAACAGATCAATTTTTATCTCATTTTTGGCCCATAGAATTAGTCCTAGAAAGGAAGTGTGTGGGGGGTTTATTGATGCTGTTCTGTGTTTCTGTATGTTTGACAAATGGGGCTGCTTTTCCCCTTGTAACCTGATTAAGAAGTGCGGTGGAATGTAAGCAGAAGTGGTTGTATGTAATGTAATTATTATCTGCAAATGAACTCTAGAATTGGTTATTTTGCTGTACCTGATCTCAGTCCTGGCTTTGCTGATGTGAAAAAATGTAACCTGTATAAACTCTTTTATAGGAGGAGTAACAAATACTGCACAGTATCAAAACAGACTCATGGTCTATGATCCTAAGCAGGTGAGTATCTGTGTTATATATGTTTACATGTTTTGTTTTGCTTCAAACAGGTCTCTTGGCAGATGTATACAAGGATTTTGTAAAGCTAAAAACATTGACGGTTTGAATTAGTGGTGTTTTAAATTCACTTTGTACTGATGTGTGAGTTTAACAGAGTAATGGAGACCCTGAAAACTTATTATGTTTTTAAGCCTGTAGGCATTAGAAATATCTAAGATTAAATACAGAAATGTGCTTTAAATCCCCTGTATTTAATCAGTATTAATTTTGCTTGTTCTTTTTTTTTAAATTTATTTTGTAATCCAGCAGCCCTGGGCAATGTATACTCAAAGTCAGTGTCCCAAAACCGCTGCTTGTCATTGGCATTTCTGCTTTGAATTGCATATATGGGCCTTTTTGTTTCCTGCATACTTTGAGAACTATACTACCTGGCCATGACTTACTCTGCTGACTGCAAGGGTGCCTATCATTTCATTACCCAAGCACCTAAAATATCTTTTAGGGATTATTTCATACATTATGTATGTGTTTTGATTAGGTTAGCATGGCTCAGTTACCATTTCAGAGGGTTAGGGCATGGTTATGCCCTCTTGCTTGTATTAGGAATTAAAAGTCCTAAGCGTGCAATCAGAGTTGCGTAGCCTGATTTACACCCACGTGGAAGAGTATTGACTTTTCTGATTGTAGGATAGGGGCTTTGATTGCTGTATTTGGAACAAAATTGTGCCAGGAGATACTTCTACGTGGTTCTCACTGACTTTTTAAAGCATAGCACATACGGGGCCTGAAGCAGAAAGCAGGAGACGACACACCTGCCTCGTTCTTTTTGAGGTGCAGTTTTATCACTGACTGTACAAATGCTGACTGTCCTAAGTCCAAGTAGCAATTACAGCAAGCAATCTTACTTTGCTTGTGAGGGGGACACGTGTTTGGATACCATGTCTCTCCTGTGTACCTTTCACTTTGATCCTTCACTTGCTGACGTGGAAGTTGCCCCCCAGAATAGCGGTGGTGGGGCTGCCTCAGTGTGCCGTGCTGACGGCGAGGAACCTGGCCTGGCGCGTGAAGAGTTACAGAGGAATTGTGCACTTGCATTCTTCAAACGAGGTCTGCTTCGTGTTTGTACACACAGGCTCTTTTTAAAAATTCTGCTGGCATATTGTTTACGGTGGGTACTGGAAACCATCACATCTGCTCGCATCTCGCTCGGAATCTCAATAGCTCTATCACGGAGCCCCAGCGCCGGCTCGTGCGCGAGGCCTTTGTGGCGAGTCGATAATGCCTGCCATCTGCCACCGAGCACACAGCTACCTGCCAACAAGCCGGCTGGGCTGACCTCTGCTTCCCCACTGCTGATTAGTATTCACACACCGGCTTATTAGAAATGACCCCGCCAGGCCCCTCTGTTTCGCTGCCTTTGCAGCGCTTTGAGGCTCACCTGGCAGGCACTGCAGTGGAGGAAGCTAAAGATATAATCAGGGGATGCAGGCAGGCTTTGCAAAGCAGATGGTGTCTATAGTCTGGTGTTAAGAGACTGGACTACTAATGCAAACATTAATGCCTAATATTCAACTATTACACATTGAAATGTATAGCTATATATTGGGGAGGTTAAAAGGCAGAAGGTTTAGAGGCTCTCGAGTTGCTGCACATGTATCACAAAAAATTTCCTCACAGATCTTTAACTTCCTCCACTTAAATTAATCCTATCCATTGCCAGGTTGTTTCATTTGGTAGGCATAGCAGGAGCAATTGTTTTCTCAGGTATAAAATACTGTGCTTTAATCCCTTGTCTTCCATGTCTTTTTGCCTCTCCCCTAAACAGGTAAAATTCTTGAACACTGTTAATGAGTAAGAAAAATATGCAAAGGGTCGTAACTTTGTAATTTCCCACAAATAAAGGGTTAACTTTAAACCAAATGCATGAATCATTTGAGAAGATTCTTTAGGAAATTATTTTTCCTGTTGCTTCATTCTCCAAGGATAAGATCAAATAAGCTTCTGAAAGGTAGAAGATTCTCTCTTCTCTCATAACAGAGCTCATTGGTACAGATAATTTTAGCACTGTATACAAAGGAGACATCTAATACTCTGGTTTAAGGAGAATTTGCTACTGAGTTATAAAGAAAAAAAAAGACCTTTGAAACCTGATGAGCTAGACAAAAAAAAATACAGAGCAAGAAATACCATTAAATTAATGAATTTAAATGTGAGAACTGTAAACCACGTGTTGAAAGTCCAGTATCCTTAGTCAGTGTTACAACCAACACACATGTCTAGCATAGGAACAGAACAAGTATGGGCACTTGTGATTGCTGACCAAGGGTAAGAAGAAACCAGTACTGTGCTGCTGTTCACTGCACTACCAGTATAAGTGTGTCTTTGAGCAGTGCTTGGACAAGTTCCCTCCCTTTCCAGAACAAGTGGTTAAGCCGTAGCCCAATGCCACAGAGGAGGGTGTATCACTCCATGGCCGCTGTCCAGAGGAAGCTTTACGTGTTAGGTGGGAACGACCTCGACTACAACAACGATCGGATCCTGGTCCGTCACATAGACTCCTACAGCATAGACGCCGACCAGTGGACCCGCTGCAGCTTCAACATGCTGACAGGTGAGCGTTGTACAAAAGGGGAACGCACTACTCTTGAACCGAAACATCTTTTCCCTTTAGATGCCTTTAGTATGTGGAACTCCGTGACTTTGCCACAATTGCTTCCAATTCAGGGACCACTGTTAGCCAAGAAGACACTTTTCATTACAGTTCTGGCATTCAGTGGTCTACAAAACATTTGTTTTAGCACACTTTACATTAAATTTTGAAGAAGGCGCAGATAAATTTAATTAAGCAGTCAAAAATAATTTGTCATAATATTACCAGTACTGTTTTTTAATTCTCCAAAAGCTTGCCTGTGGTATTGGTTTAGCTCCCTGTTTGAGTGTACAAGAGACTGATGTGTCTTTACCATGTATCATCATTTTGTAGTGGTTTCTGCTGGCATTGTAGGGCAAAGCTTTCACTGAAATCTGTTAACTCTCGCTTATTTCTAAACAGTATCTTCTTAATAAATTACCCAAAAGGAGGTGTCCTTGTTGGAATTCTGTCAAGTCAGAAGTGAATTGAGCACTTAGTTGACTACAGGATCTGTAAAGTTCTTCTTGACTTGCTAGGAAGAACTGTTCCAGTTGGAACTTTCAAAGCACTGCAGCTCAGTGTTCCTGCACCCAGTCCACTGAAGTTCACCTCCACCTGATACAATTCCCAGATGTATTATCCCCTTGAATCCCAGGGAGAGACAGAATCATAGAGTGGTTTGGGTTGGAAGGGACCCTAAAGATCATCTAGTTCCAGCCCTCCTGCTATGGGCAGGGACATGTCCCTGGTTGTAGGCCAGGTTGCTCAAAGCCCCATCCAACCTGGCCTTGAGCACTTCCTGCGATTGGGCATCCACAACAACTCTGGGCAGCCTCACCACCTTCACAATAAAGACATTCTTCCTAAGATCTAATCTAAACCTACTCACTTCCAGTTTGAAGCCATTACCCCTTGTCCATTCACTACATTCCCTTTCAAAAAGTCCCTCTCAGCCTTCTGGTAGGCTCTCTGCTGGTACTGGGAGGTGACACAATCAGGTCACCCTGAAGCTTTCTCTTCTTCAGGCTGAACAGACCCCAATTCTTTCAGCCTTTTATTGTAGGAGAGGTGCTCCATCCCTCTAATCAACTTGGTGGCCTCCTCTGGACTCACTCCAACAGGTCATTATCCTTCCTGTAATGAGGTCCCCAGAACTGGACACAGCATTACAGGTGGGGTCTCACCAAAGTGGAGTAGAGGGGCAGAACCACCTCCCTGAACCTGCTGGCCACACTTCGAGACAGGCATGTGACACCTTCTTAGAGTAGCACCAACAGCAGGGTTGCTTGGTTTCCAAGTCAGGCCATCAGAGTACTTGATGGTCACTAGGGAGGGAGGCATAGATTAAAAAGGAATTAGACATGGTCAAACAGAACTAGTTTTTCATGTGTCTTTTGCTCACCAGTTAATAATTGTGTTATCGGGAGGAACTTTGAGAGCCTTTGAGAAGGATGTCATCTGATTTGCAGCTGCAAAGCCCTGGCACCGCAGGCACTCTCCTCATTCTGGAGCTGAGCCTGTCCCACTAAATGCTGTGAGGCAGCCTCCTCTCCACTGCCTGCGGGTTGTTTCCACAGTTGTTTCCACAACCTGCACCTTAAGAAGCTGTCTAAGCCTTTCCTTCTGCCAGTGCAACCGGCAGTAAGTGTGCCTGATGCACCGTGTAGTGCACATTTTTTTCAGGCTGTATTTTTCCTTCAAAACTTCCAAACTTGTTGGGAGGCCGTTGCTATGGGGATGAACTTGCGCAGCAGCCCCTGCAGCTCTCTGTTCCGTACGTGCACCTGGAGGAGCGGGGCTGAACGGGCGTGGGCAGCACGCGAGGGGCACCCGGCGCTCGCGGCCTCTGCGGCTGTTTGGGTGTCCGTGTCTGAGGGGGGCTGCGGGGCAGGTGGGCACCGTGCCTCTCACCTGGGACACACGTGAGGAGGGAGCAGGAGGTCCCCTGCACAGCCACATTGTTGCTCACCTGGGCTATCTCTGGGCACCACGGGGTGGGGCTCCTGCTGAGAGCAAGGAACTGCCTCCACACCTCACCTTTGCTCAGACATGTTGGGAATTCTGAGAGAGTCAAGGTACTGCCAGGAGTGTTTGCATCCCATTACAGAACTCCAGCATTCGGTGCTAAAAGGGTTAATTAAACACTGAAAGTGATTTCTATTTCCTTCTTTGCTTTAGGTCAAAATGAATCTGGAGTTGCTGTCCACAATGGTAGAATATATTTAGTTGGTGGCTATTCCATTTGGACAAATGAGCCTTTGGCATGTATCCAGGTGAGTGATTTAGGTTTCTTTTAAAGTCTTTTCCAATAATTCTGCAAGGATAAGTTTTGCACAGTTGTTATCAAAAAAGGAAAATACATGTGAAGTGGAGAGATTAGGGATATTTCTTATGCAGCCACTGAACCTGCATAAACAGAGAGGAAATACTGTAGATATTAAAAGTATTTCCAGATGAGCCAATAGATGCAATTCCTGTAAGATATTCCAGTAAACCAGAGTTGAATTGTCTTTCCTTTGGCAAGGTTTGGATAAAATAATGTGTATATATTCACAGGTTACATGATCAAGTTCAAAAGTAATAGAGTTGCAGAAATGGATGACGGGGCTAAGAATTCTTCAGCCCATACTGTGATTTTTCTTTTCTTTCCAAGTTGTGTTTCTGAAGGGCGGCCAGAATTAACGAGTTGTTCATTGACCAAGTGCAGTCAGCCTGTGACCTGCCCTACTGCTTACTGCTTTAAAGCTTCAGTGGAAGTTTTTTGATCCCTGCTCTAGGCAGTAGGTTGTCCAACAAACTCTTCTGCTCTCCCATCTTGTATAAAAGCAACTCACCCACAGATCCATGGCTTTCAGGTACTTCAGTACAGAAAGTAGGAATTCTTACCTTTCTGCATGCCTCTGAGTGAAGCAGTTCTGCTTCAGAGCCATTGCTTTGTGACCAGCTGGGCAGTTACAGACAGGAACTCTTGTATATGTCTCAGTTTCTGCACTTTTGCTGATAAACAACATTTTCATTCGCTTCCAACTTTCTGGATTTTAGAATTTCACCTCCAAACTGTCCCATAAGACTAGAAGTTAGGCTTAGTATAAGAAGGGAGTATATTAGGTTGCCACGCTGCTGGTCTTATAATGAACGCTTAGTAGCATGAATTTGTAAAAAGTAGATCATGCAAGATAAACAGTTAAAAACATGCTCTGGTCATTAGTATAATTGTGTTTTAGCAAGTTGTTGGATACCGTACCTAAAAATTTATTGGAAAAAGTCATTCAGGCTGGCTTGGATATAGCTGACATATAATGCTTAGATGAGGTAATAGCACAGTATGGAGGTAGCAACTGTGCTCCGCCACTGGGCTTGTTTGTAATCAACAGGTACTTTGCAGTATTGCACCTGGGTTTAAATACAGCTTAGTGACAAGCAAAAGTGATCTTGGGATCTTGCTTTCTTAAATGGACATTTGTCCACATCCCCAGACTGGTCGTCAACTGGCAGCCTGCCTGACACAGTCCCCACATAAAAGGGAAAAGAAATATAATGAGTGATTTGGCAGAGCTCTGTGTGCTGTCCCTCCTCAGCTGTTGGCAGTATGCCTGGCTTTAACTAGCAAAACTAGCCCTTTTATCTCCCAGTTGAGGAAAACTGAGATTGCTCTCTCCTTTGGAAGAGAAAAAATTCCCCTTTTTTCAAATACCGTTACTTACTTTAAGTGAATTTATTTGGCATTCCCATCTTCCATAGAGCTTCTGTGCCCCCTCTACGCAACTGAGCTGACAGATGATTTGTGCTCTGTGCTAACAGGAGCCCTTCTATGCAGGGTAACTCACTTGCACGGCTGCACCTTCTCCTGCCAGGAAGCAGGATCCAATGTCACCATTTGCTCCTGAGTGCCTGAGCACTCAGGTTTTGTGTTGGGTGATGAGAACAGCAAATGGATCACCAGATCCATAAATATTAAATATATATCCTAAAAATATATAAATATCCATAAATATCCTAAAAATTATCTGAAACTACCTTTCCACTGGGATGAATACTAAATACATGTGGTGGGTGCCAGCAAATTTGTTTCAGCTTTCTTCTGTGATCCCAAAAGTATTTTGTATGCTTTGACATGCAGGTGCTGGATGTTAGCAAGGAGGGGAAGGAAGAGGTATTCTATGGGCCTACGCTGCCCTTCGCTTCCAATGGAATAGCAGCCTGCTTTCTCCCAGCTCCTTACTTCACGTGCCCCAACCTTCAGACTCTGCAAGTGCCTCACCACAGGATCGGCACAATGTGACACATTCCTTGCGCTTCACTGAATCAGAAGTGGAGGGGAACGCATCAAACCCTGTGCACAGAAGGGTTTCTCTGGGTCAGTGAGAAGAATCAATCCACTTGGGCTGCTGCTTTACCATCACACATTTGTCTTAAAGTCAGATCACAGCAGGCAGGAAGGAAGCTACAAAACCTTGGTGCGGTTTCTCTCCTCAGCCTCAGATGTAGAAGCAGATACATGAGAGCATTGGGCATTTCTGCTGGTGACTACTTGCTACGTGTCTACTTCATTTCCTTATGCAACTTCATCAGGCATTGTGGATGCTCTCAGCTCTTCCTGGCCTGCTGCTCTTTGGAGTCTGCACTTTCAGTTGTTCACCAGTGGCGCTTTCAAAGACAATAAAAAATCTCTGTTTATGTTGACAAAGATGATATAATACTGTGTTAATTATGCAACTTACTCGATACCTTTGGCAAAAAGAATAACAAATGTGTTGACTTCAGTTTCCAAACTCCATTGTTTACAGTTTCTCATTTAATAATACTTCATTTGAAGTTTAAATACTTCAAAACAGATTAAAACAAAAATAAAAAACAAACAAGCCCTATAGGATATGAGGAACAGATAAAAATTGTCTCAGCTGCAAGGCGAAGAAAATGAAGCCTCATGGTTAAACTCAAATCTGAACTGAATGTGTTTGTCTGAGAATCTAAAGATCGTTTGGGATGTCATTTACCAAGGTCTACTACCAAATAAATGTTACCTTCTGTCAAATGATCAATTCCTCCTGACAGCTGCAGTCTTTTAATGGTGGAGATCAGCCTCTTTACTGTATAATTAAAATGTGCCATTTACTTAATATTTTTAATATCCAGTTTGCAAGGGGTCACCACATTTACAATTATCAATGAACAGTCTCATTTTGTCCAACATATGGTCCCACAAATCACTGGTCTCCAGAGGCTAAACAGGTGTAGAACAATGTCAATATTTATTTATTTATTCTTTCAGTTTATATAGTGTGTCTTCATTCCATTCTCCAGGCATATGCCAGCTCACAGCAAATACTCTAACCCGGTATATTTTGGCTTTGCTTGGCTACTGCAGCCCCTGTCTCTTATCTCTGTGTTTTATTTACATATTGGACAAAAATGTCAATGTTTGTAAATATTAACCAAGCACGTAATTAAATCTTTCTCTATTTCTGATTTATGGATACTCTGCACTTCTCTGCCTTACCTACTGATCAGCTCCCTGCCACTGCACTGCCTGAGCAGACCTATCAAATTCCTGCTGATGCTCCTGCTAGTGCCACATGTGGAACACGCTGTGGCAGTAGCCCGCACCTGCTGGACAGGAACAGGTTTGACTTTGTCCAGTGAGCAGTGCTTTCAAATCAAAAACATCTTTTAGCTTTTAAGGGTCTGGTTACAGGGAGGTAATTTTATTACCATTTCTGTCTCCCGCCGGGCAGTGTACTGGTGGAACATCAGCTTTCCCTTTCCATACTTACAGGTTAAATGTTTTATGGTTGGTTTGGTGGTTTTGTTTGCTGAGCTTTCGCACTCTCGTTGCCTCGAGCAGAGCTGCAGCTGCACAGTCTTTGCCTGGCACACTGACTCGAGCTGCTAACACCATCTCCCTCTGTGCACCAAACACACCTATATCCAGGCAGGACTTTTCTCTGTGCTGCATGGGAGCTGGATAGGCTGTACATCAAGACGTATTTTAGTTTCTTATTTTTATTTGTTTGATCTCCTGGAAATCTGCATGCAAGGAACAGCTCTCTGAACAGGCCATTTACAGAAACTGTTTTGCTTTATGGGCTGCAGGGCCCAAGCCTGGCAAGTATTCAAACTTTGACTTAGGTGTGGCTTTCAGGGATACAAACAGAATAATTGTCTCATTTTCAATAGGACGGTGGCTAAAATAATCAAAACCTGTGTGCAGGGGCTTTGAGTCCCATCCTGGAGGTACCACACCAGGTGAGTGATCAGTTTTTGTTTCAGGGGCAGAACTGACACTTCCTGTTTGTAAAGCCCAGTGCACCTCTGGACAATAGTGCAAAACAGTGTGTTTTCTGTCTCAGCTTAGTTTGGAGGCTTTTATTCCTAGGTCTCAGAGCTGTAGCTATGGAATAATTTCTAAACTGCTGCTTCTGGAGAGCAAGGGGAAGGATTAGAATGGATCAGGATGACTGCTGAGCAGTGGCAGAAAATGGCAGCAGTGGCCTGGGCTTGAGGAGCAGAGGGGGCAGCTCCTTATGCAAAGCAGCATGTGCCTCTTGGTTCGAGGTCTGAAAGGCAAGAAAGTTATTTATCATGTTTGTTCTGCCCCTTGGGCACTTTTACTGCTCTGGTTGTTACTACCAATTGTCTGCACTGTGAATGGCAGCTTTAAACAGCTGTGCAAGTGCATTATATTGGTTAGGGGTACCTCTGCCACAGAGCCTCAGGACAACACATATGCTCCTATTAGTGTCAGGATTCTGCTCTGGCTCTTAATCATCAGGCTCCACTGATTACAGAGGTCTTTCACAGCAACCTCTGAGTCATTTAAGTTTTTGTGTCACACTTTCCTGTCTGGGTCTTTCTGCTTTTGTTGCAGGACCTACAGGACAGATGGAGGGTGCTTTGCTGCACCTGAAGTCAGAAAATGCCTCATAGCCCTTGCCAGATGAGCAAAACCCAGTTAATTATTTCCAGGTAAGAAAAAGGAACAGTGTGGATGCAAGAGCAGATAGAGAACACCCTGCTGTGGCTGTGGGGTCTCAGCTGGAAGGAGCAAGGATGGGAGAGCAAGGCTGGCTTCACCTGCCACCTGCAGCTGTGCAGGACTCCTGCAAAGGCTGCCTGGTGAGCTGAAGTTTCTGAATCACCATGTCCTCGCTCTGCCATCCTTCCATGGAGTGTCTCTGACTTCTGAAATTACCATGGTTTCAGAATCCTGTGTGTGACCACCAGATCCACCTGTGATGTTCTAAATTTTGTACCATTTTGGGCAAACATACAACTCTGAACCCAACCTTCATCCCTACCCAGCCTACTGGATTTGGTCCGTACCTCTGACATGCAGCTTAGCTCAGTTTTTCCACACAGCCTTAAAACTGTCCAGAACAAGAATATTATTTCTATGCTTGCTGGTTCTGTTGCCAGAGTCTGATCATCACAAGTGTGAGAGCAGATGCCAACACAAATCATTTATCCAGCTGGGAGTGTGCAAGGTAATGGGACAAGTTGCAACCAGTGGGAACTCACTGCTGCTTCAGCTAAAGAGGTGTTCTTACCAGTGAATAATGCAGCAGCACTCACTGACTGTCCCATTTGGAAGACAGTGTAATTCTGTGCCCTGAACTCCTTAGGTTTACACATTAAAGCTATTTGTATTTGCAGCTAAGACTTTTGGGCCACAAGGTCTAAACAGCTGAAGAGATATTCTCTGATCTTTTTCAGGCCACTCCCATAAAGAGTATTATTCCATCCTTTATATAGCTTCAATCAAAGTATATAGTTTAAAGTCCATATACTTTACCTTTGAGTCCTAAAATGTGTTATCAGCTCTTCTTAGTTATAAATAACCACAAGGGAATCAGCTGCTTTGAGCTTTTAATCAAAAAAATACCCGATTTTCACAAGCAGCAGCACCAACACCCTCTTCTGCCACTTTGGTGTCTCTAAAGCATTTCACACCCAAGTGCTGACTAAAGAAACTCACATATTATGAGCCAGTGTGCAGCAGTTCTGCTTCTGTACAGTAATGTTTTCGTAATCCTTCAATTTCTAGTTGTGGCTTACAATTTTCTTCTTAGTTTAGCAGCTTTTGGGCCGAGTTCCTGACAGAAGAGCTGAAAGTTCTGTAACTCTTTTTCATCTAAGCTTTGCCTTCCCCAGTTACCCTCCCCCAAACCTGTACAGACATTCAGTACATCAGTTGCAGAATCATGGAGAAATAGATAATTGAATATTCACACATGCAGAAACAACCCAGGCAGAATGTGGAACAATGTGGAAACAAGCGCAAAAAGAGGCGGCATCTGTTTATTGAAAATTAGAATGTAGAATAAATTAAGAGGGCAAGGTTAAAACACTTCATCTGCAGGCAGAGTTTGTAGGGGAGGAAGACTGCAGGAAGTTTAGCACATAGACTGTGTATAAAGGACTTATGCAGTTCTATTTTTGCAAAATGAGTTGGTTTTTTCCCCCCAAGGACACGTTATAAAGGGATGAAGAGTCCACATAAAGAATGGTTTTCCAATAGAGATGATTATATATAGCTGCTTCACAGTAATGCCAGAATTAAAATGCTTAAAACGTTAATGTTGCAATGCTTCAAGTACTGAAGAACAGAGTGAGTATTTTTAGCAATACCCTCAATTCATGTAAGCAAATGCTGTGCTAATTTTTCCACCAGTGCCTATGCAGGTCATGCTGGGCCTTTCTAAAGCAAATAATGAATTTAGCAAATTTGGATTTTTAATGCCTGTTTTGGTGTCATTCTGCAAGGAGAAGGGTAGAGCCAAGATAGTGTTTGAGGCACTGACAAATGCAGTGAATTTGGTTGTAATGGGGAACTACTCTGCTGGCATTTCCAAAGGCCTGTAAAGATACCACATCTATGAAGAGAGGATCTGAGCTTTTATGGTTTTTTTGTTGTTCTGTGCATGCCTGTGCACTTTGTACATTAAGCTTGCAAAAGGTTTACCACTTTAAAGCTGTTCAAGTAGACAAAAGCCATATCCTAGTCATTCATCATAAAACAAGCTTAATTATGCTAGGACATATTGACACTGCATCAGATTTTTAATCTTCAACATAATTTTATAACCATTGCTAACAGATGGGCTGATTACACTGAATTTGAGTTTTAAGTAATAGTTAAAAATTCTAAAATATGATTAAACTGGAAATACCTATTGCATACATAATTTTCAAAAAGCTACTGAAAGAAGGAAAACCAGAGCACAATAAAAACCTCTTCTTTGTTTCCTGAGGGAAATATATTGCATTAAAGTGCAGAGTTATCAAAGTTCCTTAGATGACCAAGCAGTTTATGTTACTGGCAGCTCCTCTTCTGTTCAATTACAACAGATAACACAAGACCTTATTCTTTCCATAGGTCTGCTGCTCTATTCCAGCATAAAAGGTGGGAATTTTTCTAGTTCAGAAGCTCTTTTTTATTGAAACATGCACCCCCCCAGCTTTTTTTTTTTTTTTCATTGCAAATGAAAGCAAGGCGTAATTTAAATTACCATGTTTCTGCTCCTCAGTAACAGTAACAAATGTAAAATTCTTATAAAACAGAGGGACAGCTTTGTGGGACTAATGGAAGTCACATGTGAATTCTGAACAGAAGGTATTTTTTTTCATGTTATCTTGTTAAGGTTACTAGAGGAAAGATAAGCCAGACTTCCCTCTGCCTGCCGTTGTTCATCATGTGCTGGACATCTGTTTCATATCATAGGGATGATAATGGGTCAGAGGTGATTGGTATCCTGAAGTCTGGAATAGGGGAAATATAAAAATGAAATACTGTCTGTTCAGATCTCAATTCTATACATTGCTGGAAAAAAGGGTGCTTAGTATATATACACACACACAGTCCTCTTATATCCTGGAACAGTCCTCTGGCCCAGGAGATCAGTGTGGAAAATGAAGGCTTATGATGGCTCTATTTCAGACACGTCTCCCATCACCAGTACTGGCATTCCAAATGAAAGGACACTCAGGTCACAGACTGGGCACCATGCTTGGGGCAAGAAAAAGTTTACTGAAATATTTTGTTAAAACTCCACTGAGAAACAGTGATTCAGTAGTTATAAGTAACTAATTAAGATGTCTGGTAGTTTTGGCTGAGGTGGAGTTAATTTTCTTCACAGGGGCAGGTATGGGGCTGTGTTTGGACTTGTGCTGAGCACAGTGATGATAATGTGGAGATGTTTTTGTTATTGCTGAGCAGGGCTTACACAGAGCCAGGGCCTTTTCTGCTTCTTGTCCTGCCACACTGGGGAGGAGTCTGGGGGTGCTTGGGAGGCTGGGAGGAGACACAGCTGGGACAGGTGACCCAAACTGACCAAAGGGACGTTCCAGACCATGTGACATCATGCTCAGTACATACAGTGGGGGAAAGGAGAAAGGAGGGGACATTCGGAGTGATGGGTTTGTCTTCCCAAGCTACATGTTACACCATTAGGTGTGATGGGGCCCTGCTGTCCTGGAGATGGCTGAACACCTGCCTGCCCTTGGGAAGCAGTGAATTCATTCCTTGTTTTGCTTTATTCATGTGCCTTTCGTATTTATGGCTTTTGCCTTCCCCATTAAACTGTCTTTGTCTCAACCCAGGAGTGTTCCACCTTTTACCCTTCCCGTTCTCTCCCCAGTCCCACTGGTGGGGGAGCACCTGTGTGGGGCTTGGCTGCTGGCTGGGGTTAAACCATCACAACATTCAAAATAGCTTAGTACCACCAATATTTCATTATATAGATGGGTTTGAATAACGAAATTCCTCTGAATTAGGTACTCTAGCTACAATTTTATCTTTTCACCATCAGCTGCAGAATTTACAACTGCAGGAAATGTCCGTCCTTGCAAACACTGTTATTTTTAAACAACGTACTGGGACACCCTTACCATCCAATAAGCAAAACGCTGCCCTAGTGCTACAAAAATGCAGGCCAAAGGAAGAGCCTGTAAAAGCTGAAATCAGGCTATCACTTCATGGTGCCACCTCTCTGAGTAACCTGTCCCAGTGTTTCACCATCCTCATAATAAAAAAATTCTTCCATAGATCTAGTCTGAATCTACTCCCTTTTACTTTTAAACCAAACTGTTCAATGCAAAATAATATAGAAAGGTTTAATTTAAATAATGTTTATTGTCTTAAGCAGCCTTTATACAGACAGCATCTAATAAGACATTTTATATATCTATATACGTATATATTTAGGTTTTAAGTTTTTTCTATATTGTAGTTTAAATAAGCATTTTCTTTGTTCCTCCTAACTGGTTTTGGACTGCTGTTGTTTTGGTGTATGCTTGGTAAGTCAGCATAAACTAGCACGCTGCAAGTCTTCCTCTCATTAATATTATTGGAACTATCAGTCACATCTGCAAACGTCCATACCAAACAAATAGACCAGACCACATCACCCATTTGGCAGTGGTTGATGACTATGATGCAAAATGCCTTATTTCTGGTCGCATTAACTTTGTGACAGAGAAGAATGATAATTTCCAAACTGTTTAAATTAAGTTTCTCATGCGCCAGGAGATGCTATGCATTTACATAAAGTCCTGTTGCTTTTTCAGAAACTTCCTACCACTACAGATAGTATTAAATATGTCTTTAATAACATACTAAACACATCATTAAGTGCTTTGTTATTATATCTGTTCAATCCTTTAAAATCACAGCTTTTACTTTCAGGAGGTAATACTACAGTCAGACATCTGTTCTGGGATATACTGTGTGGTAGGACTCAAATTTCGAAGGCATCTCAATTAATTTCTCTTGGAGAGGGGTGATTTTTATTTTTTTTTAGAAAGCTTTTCAGAAGCAGAATCCTCCTGGGATGAATGAAACTCCTCCCAGGTACATAAGCTTACGAGAAGCTACAATGCAAGTTCAATAAGTCACTTTCATAATGAAAAGAACCTCCATGTTCTGCACTATTAAGTAGCCTAAAGAGGCTTTTAGTTACTGCATTATCTGAAGTACCGATAGCCAATTTAGGCAAGAAGATTATCTAGTTCGACTTGGTAAGATTACTGTAACTAAAGGGAAGCTGCTCTGAACAAGATTTTAGGGATTTTTGTGGAGCTATTAGACACAAAAATAATTTTTCCTTCCTGTTAACATTGTAAAATTAATATTTGAATAACTTTAAAAGTAAGAGCCTGCTCACCAGTGTTGCCATTAAGGGCAAACCCACTCCCAAAGTCCAGTAAGTAGTTTCAGAAATTTTCAGAAAGCTTCAGATTTTTGAGGGAAGTGAAAAGTGTAGATACCACAGGCATTAATGAAAGTTTCCTGAGAACTTTAGAAAAAAAAAAGTAGAAAAAGTTACAGAGCTAGATCCACCCTGGAAAGACCCATAACAGAGAAAAACATTTGAAAGATCCAACTTTCCAGGCAAATAGGAATAATTACTAGCCTATCATTAAATGATGAGTATTTTCATTAGAAGTCCGTCCTCTCTTCCTTTTCCCTCCCACTTTTCACACCTAGTCTAAGTGGATAAGTAATAGTGTCATGACAAATTAAAAGATCATGGGACCCCTGGGAATAATGTGTTAATTTTAAGAAAATAGCATTGAAAAGGAAGAGAACAGGAAATCTGAACCTGACTTTTCTTATATTGCCCACAAAGAAAACAGCGGTTTTACAATGAAATATGAAATACTGAAATGTTTTAATACAGGTGAAAGGTTAAGACAGCTATATACATTCTGTGCGACATAAACATATTAAAAAAAAATGCTCTCTCAACACAAGCTTTATCACACTGGCACAAATCCTGGTGAATGCACTGCATTCAACAGGTTGAGAAGTACTAGAGAGCACACATTTTTCTCACTCTACTAAAATAATAAATTAGAAATTACAAAGTTATGATTTTCTTAAGAAAAGACAATAAGATTTTCAAAAGTACACTATTCAGAGGGACAGGTCTCATTCAATGTGAACTAAGTTGTGAAATCCGTTGAAATCCTGTCTTGTATGTTGCAATAGAGGCTCTGTTCATATAGATATTTTAATATGTAATAAATTAGCTTTCAACCTTTCTATTGCTATTCAACAGGATATTGAGTTAATCTTCAAATGCATGACAATAATAAAATACCACAGTTTTTTTTTAAATTAATACATGAATTGGGGAAAAAGCAACCACAAAAACTGATACATGTATTTTCATTGTAAAGATAAAGAACTTGTCTAGTGTGTCACAGTCTGTAGTTTTAGGTACCAACAATGTCATAACATCTGAGAAGAAAGGATTCATCACCAGCACACTACTCATCTGTCTCATTTTCCAGTTTTTGTATCTCATTTTGTCCAGCCTCTGCGAGGTAAGATAACAGTCTCTTATAGGCTTCTCTGTTGGGGAGAAAAAAAAAAATCATAACATGTAATGTGTTACTTTAACAATCTCACACATGCTAGGAGTAAAAATGTGTAATTCCTAAACACATTGTTTAGATACTGGGATAGTAAGACATGGTAACTTCCCCCCATGTATTCAATTGACTGCTTTGTCTGCTGTGACTCTTTAGCAAGGCAAGATCAGGGGAAGAATAAGGACTGCATTGTTTATGGCTAGAAGTGTAGTGGAGATGCCTAGAAGCCTACTTGTTTAGTAAACTGCTGTGAAATAGAAGTTCCTCATTTAAAAACGTAGAGTTTCCGAGGCCTAGATGAGATTAGCGTTCAGACTTGACGATGTTTGCTCTCTCATTTCTGCCTAAGCAATCCCTGTGACTCTCACCACAGCACAGTGAAGTGAGCCCCTGGCACTTGGGTGCAGCCCAGCACTGACCCAGATTTAGACCACCATCCTCAACCAAGGACAACGACTGTTTTAAAATAAACCTGGAATTCAGAAGGGAACTGTCACTCAAGTGGATTTCCAGGGGAGTGCATATGTATTGATGAGACTTTTCACCTTAAGTTCATTCTAATACTCTCCAACCTAGACAGTGTAATTATTTTTGAAGTACTGCATCTGACATTTAGGTCTTTTCTAATTATCTATTTTTGTCATGAAATATTAACTTGAGCAAACAAAACCGCAGTTTTCTTACTAGTTCCTTGCAATAACAACACTGGACCTCACCACTATAAGCATTTAATGCAACTTCTGAACCTTACTTCTTATATAGAGATGGGTTTGCACTTTAATGTCTACAGTAATTGCACTGAATATGTTAATACAACATTATTTAGAGGCTGGGACTGAAGAGAGAGAGAATCAGGTGTTCTTGAAGAGAGAAAATTAGTGTTCTTACAATAAAATGCTCATGGATCACCTCAGGCTGCTGGGTAATGGAGCACATTCTAAATACAAATCACTAATAGAAAACATCGACAACAGATTAGATAATATATAAGCTTTAAGTGATGAGGCTAAAGGAAATGTAGCTCTTCAGTAATCTCCAAGCATATATTTCAGGAAGCTCAAACAACCTGCTGGCTTTCAGTATTTTGTAGATAATGGGGTGAATGTTACCATATTAACAGTATTTAACAAAAGAAAAGCAAACAAAAATTTTAGCTATGAAATACATTATCAAAGGCTAAAAAGCAGGTTGTGTGGAAATCCTGCATTTAACAGTAAATCAGGCTGACTCTGGGCAAATTCTTTTAAATAAAAGCAAATGCAGTTGTTGGTAGTGGATAGTAAAAAGTGAATAATACAATTACGAATGATTCAAATACATTTTTCATTAAATGGAAGATTAATACGCAGTGAGTACCCTGTAGTGTCTCAGGAGTTATTCTTACACAGCTCTGTCTTTTGGACTTTTTATAGCCCAGGTCCTGCAGACACACCTCCAAACTTCCCCAGAGTGAGGCATGAGTGGATCCTCCCCTTTGAGTAGTCCCACGATGTGCAGTAATGCGAACACTGGGGCCAATTCCTTGCCCAGACCACAGGAGAGTCACAGGCAGCCTTCCAGTGAGCAGCACTAACAGGAGGAGCCCTTTTAGCTCGGGTGCCACACGAGGCAAAGCTTCCTGGAGTTTTGTAACAATGCTGAAAGGCCAGTGCTGCATCTGCACCCAGAGACAGCACCAGCCCTGCAGAGCTGCTCCCCTCATGTGCCATTTCCTCCTAATGCCAGATGGACTCATGAGTCAAATATTTCTGTCATAAGTTCTTGGGGGGCAAACAGAGGAAGGGTGAGCCTGCTGTGCCTATCAGAGCCAGCCTTTCCTCGACACCCACAGCTCTTCTAAGTTTAGATTATGAGAAAGCTCTTGAAATTAAATTGGGGATATTTCTTTTCCAAGCATCTCAGATCATACATAATAATACTATAATTTTACATATAACCCATAAAGTCTTCTAAAACAGGGACTAACAGGAAAATTCTTAGGGTAAGGAATTTTTAATGCTGTTTTGCAACATACAGTGCAGACACAATGTGGCTTCACACAAATTCTCCTGGGGTCTGTGGACAAAACAAAACATCTCTGGAAATATTTAGCAAATATAGATGAAAGGCTTGAGTGAAGAGAGATTTCTGGCTCAACACACTTAAAAATCACTCATTTTTGAGTGTCTGTGCTGCTGTCTTAACAGTGCTTTCTTTCAAGACAATAAACCTCTACTATTCATCGTCAAAAAATAATATTAAATGAAAATCAAACCTTTGTGCAACGTTTCTTCCAAGGCCTTGTTTGTGCTCCGAATCCTTCAGAGACTGCGTGATTGTGGGAATCAGGGTGGTAACGAATGTCTGATCCAAGACTGCCACTGTTTCCAGTATGCTGAAAACCCGGTGATCATAGACAGCAGTGTAGTCCTGGATAAACTGCCTGAGGGGGATACAAAGGCATTTAATGCAGGGTCAAAACTAGATGCAGAGAACATGCCAAGAACAATTGAAGAGTCTAATCAGAACAAGCAATCTGGCTGCATAGCAATTTTCATATTGTTACACTGGAATACTCTGCCTAAAATACTTTCTCTAAACGAAGCCATGCTTTTGAAGCCTAATGCTAAAAATTCCACACATTTATTTTCAAGTAATCTGGCAGATTCTGCTGCTGTTTCACCAGGACTGCCTTGTTCCAGAGCACTTTGCTTTGTAATGTGTGTGAATGCAAAACTAAACAATATATTCCTTATTTAATAAATAATAATTTTAATAAAAGACTAACAAAACAAGAATTTTAGATTCAAATTTGCAGAAACAATGTTGGCATTTCTTATAAAGCTCCACTGGATCTTAACCAGGGCAGCTCAATGGATGGAAGCACATCCATTTGCCTTCCTGAGGATTTGAGGTCTTTAAAGATCACAGATTACATTCAAATCAAAATTAATACCCTAGGGATGACACATCCCATGAAAGTGATGTATCACAAACAGACTGGCATTCCCACAAACACCCATTCTTATTTTGGTGAGTCTCTCTGAAGCTGCCACCTTAACCTGACCCAGTACAGCAGCAGTGTGTAAGGGTTGCAGAATGGCTTTGGGTGACAGGTCATACAGCTTTTCTACTGTATCCATGTGAGATACAGGATTAATTTTGCAGAGCTATGAAGGAAGGATAATTTACATTATAATAATCTATTATTGTCACAAAATCAAATTTAAAAAGCCAAGCTTGTTATATGAAGATTATCTGCACTTCAAATTAGGCACACACATCTTTCACAGCACCACCAGCATTCCTGAGGAGCTTTTCCCATCACGGGAGCAACACACCTCCCTCCTGAATGCCTCTCAAAGCAGTACCTCATCCATGAGGAAGCAGGTATGTCTCTCACTCCTATTTTTCTGCTCTGGCTTTTTGGCAAAGCTGTGTTCAAACCCAGTGCCAAAAGCACCATTACTTAAATACCATAAACAAGCAACAATGCAGCATGTTAGGATAATTAGTTAATTTAAGAAAACATGTTTGCTGTCAATTGGCTTGCAGCAGCTTTGCTGCCAGTTGGCATATTTTCTGGTTACCTAAATACAGAAGTCAGCTGGGTGGCATGTTCTCCTCCTGACCCTGCTTGGCAGCCTTCTACCATGTACTGTACAATGTCTGTAGATATCTTTTTAACTGCAAAAGAAAAATCACAAGATTCACACAGAGCTCTTGAACTGACCATCTGGAGAATGTCTTTCATGAAGACAAAAATTTTTAAATGAGGAAAAAAAGAGGTTTCATCTTTCTTTGATGCAAGTGAAACAACTGTGAGAGCACTTAGTTAGATTGGCTATAAGGAACAGAATGAGTCATGGGTTTAGGCAAAAGTCTTATTTTTACCAACATTATCCTTTAAACAGATTTTTAAATACACTATGGTCTTTTTAAGTTAAAGCCAAGAGATTCACATTTAGAATAAATAAAGGTTTTATTTAAATGTTAAGTTCTGTTTATATTTCTTAATCGTTCCTATTTGATTCAAAAGAAAGGTAGTCACAGCATTATATCCCGCTCAGAGCTATGTGGATCTACTCTGTACTTTCAGTGGTGGTGATTGTTCTGAAATGCACCCTAACTCTTTTTTTTTAAAGGGAAAAAAACCCTAAAAAACCGAACAAGCCCCCCACTGTTTTCTCAGTAATTGTTTCCAGATAAATTCCCAAGTTGCAAGATACAGCTCTTCCTTTATAAAGGTAGAAATGGGTGACAAGGACTTTTCTAGAAGGGTGTGGCAGAGCCCTGTCCAGGCAGGCAGGGAGCTGGTGGCTACAGCAGCACAAGACTTCCAGCTCATTCCCCAGCACATTTCAAGGTGGGTACTCAGCTTCCAGCAAATATGGCTGTGATGGCAAAAGGGGGAAGAAAGTTGTATGATGATTGAGCCAATTTCCTAAGCACATCTTGTCCTTGAAATATTATAGACAGAATCAAAAAGTACGTCATTAGTGAAAACTCCCAGAAGTCCGAGGTGAATCCAAATTTTGCTTAATGCCTCTCTAGGAGAAAGAAATGGAAATTTTGAGCTCAGGTACATTCGTTATACAATGGTGGGGTGAAAAGAGTTTCGTTCTTCAGGTAGCTAAAAATAAAGATGTTCTTGCTACAAAACAAAGCATGCTAAAAGAAGAAAGAAGACTCAAAGATACCTTCAGAAAGCAACATGCTACTTTTAATCAATTTATAATGCCTCTATGGGGAGAACATACACTAGCCTTATTTGGTCTCAAAACTTCAGGTGGAAGAAAATTTCCACAATTGCTAAGTCTGGAGGAGACTAGGTGGGAAGGATGGGGAAAAAGGAAATGACTTCAGATTCCTGAGAAGCTGATTAGTTCATTAGAGAGTTAAATGAGGCAGAACTTCTCTGCCTGAGAAACAGAAGTCTCAGACCAGTTAATGAAAAAAAACAGCCTCATCCAGTTTAGCTGGCCAGATTATCTTATTCTCTTCATCTGAGAGTCTTAAATACTGGGATGAAAGATGCTCAGCAGTGCAAAAATCTTGCAGGTGTGGAGAGATGTACTTAAAGCAAACAAACAGCTCACCTTGCAGCTCATTAACCAGTACCAAGCATTTCAACACAGCCGGGAGAACCAAGTCGATGTCACACAGTTCAGTGCTTTGGGTTCTCTGAAATACTTGAAGAATGAAAGCAAGAACGGAGGCCAAGCGAGGAGGTGGAGCATTCCCTTTGAACTGCAGGTAGTTTTCACTGGGAAGACAAAGCAAGCCAGAACAAAGTCTATGATTTGGGCTTTTTTTCCATGCAATGCAAGCACCATATACCTTAAAATAACTGTGATATTTCAGCAGGAGGCCTATTACATAGATTTCTATCTTTATCTAGCTCAAATAATGGCTTCTATTTGTCTTAGTCGTAGCAATGCCTCCCAATTTGTCAGAGGACAGTGATACCTTCTGACTCTTCTATTGAGAGGGGAGTGAGAAGTAAGAGCTATCATAATTACAGTTAAAAACCCAAGTGTGACTTTTAAAAGCTAAATACAAAGGTAGCTTCATAATATGATTGACTAGATGGAAGGAACAAAGAGTCTAAGATCCTAAACCAACACCCATAATACAGCTATTACTCAATTACGTTACTTTAACTTTATGTTCTTTTGCAAACTCACAGTCATACTTGTGGTAACAGCTCTGCTGTTACACTGGTACTGTTGTTTTATTTTTGTCAACAGTATGTTGTAACAGGACAGCCAATGACTAATTTTGCTCTGTCAGAATTAACACAAACATCTCCAATATAAAATCTGGTACAAAGATAAAAGGTGACCTGTTGATCTGCAACAAGAGTAAATTTTAACATGACATACAGGGAGTGTTCCAACTTTAACACCTTGATTTGTTCATTTTCCACAAAAGAATCCAGGAATATGAAATACTCTTGGTTTGGCACCATAAATTAGTGAAATCTGAAGACAATAAATTTGAATTGAAGCATTCAGGACAGAAGAGCGCAGGTGAAAGGAGAACACAGGATTCATTTATCAGTCAGCAAGAGCACTCCCAGAACCTTAAAAAAATGCTTTTAAGATATTTAATATTATGTAGGGTTATCAACTCAAACAAGGCACATATGTTGACTGAACAATGCATCAATTAAAAACCAGCATCCTTATTAAAAACTCAGTAAAAGGTGCTTCTAGAACTTTCAAATGAAACCTGACTTTCAGAGCTCTGAGTACTTCATTGCACTGCTTCAGAGCACTGGTGTGACTTGGCAAATGAAAGCTGTAACACCCACAGTTCTTGTATCATGTAGCTTTACTTTAATATTAGCAAATGTGAAATCATCTGTCCCATTACTTACTCTGAAACTTTCCCACAGATGTTTTTTGGGCATTCTTTCACTAAAGTAGTCAGCTCTCTGACCTGATAATATAATCCTGATGGTGTGGTTCTCTTTCCTCCCTGCAGCAGCAATACATTCACTGGCTTTCATACGGCAAAGTGGCGAGCAAACTGCACCTATTTGTGTACAGACCCCGTGACTGCCTCATGACCACCCAGCAGTTTGCAAACCAGAGTGCTGCTCAGTTCTAACACACTCTCCCCAGATCACTAAGGAATGTTTCACATCTTAAAAATCACCAAGTGCCATTACACCTTCAGAACTTTCCACTCTCTATCCCCATGTTCACACATGCATGCACACATTCAAAAATAACTTTAATAAGATGACAAAGTTTGGGTATCCATAAGTTAAAAACATGTCAGAACTGAGGCTGTGAAATCTTAATTCACTCTCTTAATATGTGATAATCAGGCTTTACTTACAGGATTGCCTATCATATTTACCCAAGATCAACACTGACATTTTTTTTCTGATCCAACATGTATACCCACTCTTTAACAAATAAAAATCCAGTTACCTTGGATATAAGCCTGTATTTGAGGGGGTTTAAATACTTTCCCAACATGGACAAACATTACAGATTGTTCACTATTCTGCAGTACATAAAACAAAGTGTCAGCCTCTGAGCAGCAGAACACAGATTTGTAGCTGCTGTTGACATCGTGTGAGTGGTGACAGCACAGTGAACACGTACTGTCTCCCTGCCTCTCTGTCGTGCTCTTCCCACACCTGCAGTTTTCCATGTCCCCTGGGCAGCTGGTACATCTGTGTATGCCCTGACACAGTGCAACAAGGCCCCACGTGCACAGGTAACTGTGGCAGCTCTAAGCACGACAACTCTGTGCCCCTAAATACAGCCTGAGACGCACACATGATGATGTCTATAAGAGCATAATTTTTCTAGAAAATTACTTGCTTTTCCTGTGACTTGCAATATTTTTTATTATGGCCCAGGACCTTTATCCTTAATTACTCCCTCACAAATCTTTCCAATTTTACTCTCCTGATTTATAAACACCGTCCTTCCTTTGCTCCCTGTCCAGCAACTCACAGGATCTTCCAAGAGCCACACCGTCACTTGAGAAAAAAGCAGAGGCCTGAGCTCATGAGCTATTTGTGAAATCTGAATCTGAAACCTGAGTAAGTGATGTTTTATATTTCACTGGTCCTTACCTTATGACATGCAAAGTGGTCTTGCGGAGACGGAGCAGCTGGGGGGCTGTGATGGAGCTGCCTAAAGCAGTGAGCAGAGGATGCTGTCCGGCACTGGGCGCAGTCGGGGAGGAAGGGAGAAATCGTCCGAAGTAATGCCGAATAATGCTCCCAAGAAGTTGATTTAGATAGGCACCCTGTGTTTGGGACTGACAACATATGAAGGACAGGCCCTGTAGAAGAAAATTTTAGGAAGTGAGAAATTGAATAAACTTTTAACAATAATTGAATAAATCTTTAACAATGGTAGGCTAAGCACTCACTACATGCTGTGTAAACTGCTGCACACAGAGTAACTATGTCTGACAAATAAGCAGCACTGATTTGCTGCAGATATGATGATCTGCAAATGAAAACAGGCAAGGCTTGCAAAGGAGAGAAAAGTCTTTCACTAGATTAAAATATTGGAATATAAGCTTTGGGACATGCAAGCTCCCCTTCAAATTCAAAATAAAGCCTTGGCATTTCAGACCTGAGAAAGCTTCTGCGCCCAAAAGCTTCTCATTTCTGTTTTCAATCCTGTACAAGGTCCAACAAAGTACGTTAGTCAGGTAAGAGACAAGAAGGGATAGAAAGAATAAATATCTCATCTGCTTGTAAAGGACCATGCAAAATTTTTGTATAAATGATATAGCAGGAAAATGAGCACTTAGAACTGAGCTCTAACAAGAAAAGATTTGCTCATAGTATGAGTAAATTAGGGTAAATTAGGCACCATTTATAAGGGATTTAGAGGAGGTTTTAAACTCTGTTTAAGATAAGGCTAAAAGTGCTGTGATTTATCCAACATAAGCTATATTGATCCAGAGAAAAATCTATAATGAAAGTACTTGCCCAGAAAGTGCTTATCTGGATACTACCTGTAGTTATAGAACATATATATGGTCCATCCCTGAAAAAAAAGAATTGTATTCTTACTGGAATGGGTTCCCATAAGAGAAAGCTAAGATCTTGTTTCCTTCCCCCTCCTCTGACTACTGAGAGGAAGAACAAATCACTAAGAAAAAAATAAAAAGGTCCCGTGATCTCCTATCTCAAGGGTCACAGCCAGCAGCACAAACAGAAGCCTCTTGAGAACTCAGTTTTCACAACAGTTTTGTCCAGCAAGAATAATGGTGTAAAACAAGGTCAAGCACAGAGTTCCCTAGACAGCAATTTCAACAGTACTTCAAACTTCCATTAGCATTGCAATCCAGACTCCAGTTTTGGTAGGAGGAGTATCTGTTTGAATATTTATGGTTGCTGCGGTAAACCAATGCCCCTAATGTAGGAATGAACACATCCTATGCCCCTAATACAGGAATGAACACAAGCTGCTTTTGTTCCTCAGCTATGAACAAAGCATATTTCTGTTGCTTGCTGTACAGAGGTCCCTCCCCAAAAACATTTTCATCTCTATCTGTCTGTGTGAACGTGGCTGAACATTCAGGACAAAAAAAGCAGCCTGAGGCATAGCTGAGGGTCTTGAAATGGGGAGTTCCCACTTTTGGTTCCGCAGTAAACAAATACAGGAAACATGAGATTTCAAGAAGTGAGGTGCCTGAAGACTTGCTGTTGGTGGCTCTCTTGAATGCAGATTTGGGTTAAGGGTTTCACCTCACACACTTCTAGGGCTCCTTGATAATTTTGGCAAGTTCAGTGATAAAAAACACTTTCTGAACTGAGGCTTTGATTAAAACTTCAGATTTTCTCCTCCTTTTGTGTGCAGAGAGCAAATTTTTGTAGGAAAATGCTGCTGCTGTATCAGAATTCTTAAAAACAAGAAGTCTGCTACTTCTTGGCAAGTAGCAGACTCAGAGAGACTGTTGGAGATGACAGACTATTTAGTGTGTAAACTTAAGTGTTTGATGTTTTCAGTAAGATACTGCAGCAGGCATAAAGAAGAGTTGCCTGTGCTTTCTGTAGTAAAGCTCATACAGACAGACAGAATGTATTCCCTAATCCAAATACCAGAACTGGCACTCTTAAGATTCTAGACTGTTTTAACACTAAAAGAACCCAAACATCTATGACACAGTGTATTAATTTATCTGATAAAAGGGACACAAAGGACATCACAGCCTTACAGAGGATACCTGCAGGAATACATGAAGAACACAGCACCTCTGAAGAACTAACAGTGACTGTTGCTAAAATGAGACAGTTCTTCAAATTGAGGATCAACAAAAGATACACAGTATGAAGAAAAGAACATCAGTTATTAACTAGTTAGAGTTACTGTTTTAAGAATGATCCTGGAATTATTTAATAGGTGCAATAAAATAAAAGAATATTAGAATTTAGATATGTGAAGGAATGCTGACTTATTTTTGCAAGTCTAATAAATTCATTTGAAAGTGAATCAACAAATGTAGCCTGATCCTTCATAAAAGCATCTTCATTTTTTTGGGTTGAAATAAATTGATTTGGAAACTGCATCCCAAAAATTTAGAAAAGAACTTAGATTTCTCTCTTCAACAAGAAGGCTTCAGCTCAACACTGTGCTCTTTATTTTGGACTCCTCCTTTTCCTTACAAAGTGCAGAGAGCAACAGATCTGCACAAGGTCTGACAATACCATACCCCAAGTGCCACAAGGCATTAATTACTAACACTGCACAGTTGCTGCAAATCTCTGGGTTCAATGGCAAAACATCCTAGGCAGTGCTGGCCAAAGATGTGATTACACAGTAATCACACAGAAATTTCTTCTTTTAAAGCCACCAGTAATTAAGAGAGATGAAGGTAACCATTCAAATGAGAGAAAAAAGAAACACACATGCTACTGGACTTCAATTCTGGACCAGAGATTTGAAACCAATCACATCAGACCCCAGGACAATCCCTACAAAGCAGATGGACTTTAAAGAGTTGATAGAGTTGCTTTCTTTTCCTTAACTATGTTCTTTAGCCATCTTCTGAGGTTAAGATTAAAAAAAAAGGACATTTTAAGGGGAGCAGAGAAGCATGACCTCATCTGCTCTTCATTTTAGCAGAAAGGCAACTGATTCCTGTGTGTGTTCACTGCAGGAACCTTTTGTGGCCAGAGCTGCCTCTTCTGATTTATCCGTATATCTGTAAATCACCTGTGGAGAGCAAAGAACCGATTAGTATGGATTACTGGAACTATTCACTGCAGAAATGCCAAGCTACCTAATGATGACTTATACTGTAAGTCCTGCTGTTGGAATAAATCTGCTGTTCACCAATTAATGTTGTACAATTCCTATTAAATACATATTATAATTCACAAAATGTATTAATAAGCCTGCTCAAATATCGGACCACAGATGTGGCTCATGGGAGGGCTTTTAAGGTCTGATCTCTGACAACTGCTGAGCCTGCACAGAGCCATTAAAATCACTGGGAAGTGTATGTGCCAAGAACTACTCAGAATGAAGCTCTTTTGCCATTCTCTGTATTTAGATAGAAATCAACAAATCTGTGTTTGGACAGGATAAAGGCTGGTAAGTCAAGCAGGCTATCTTACTTTCCCTATCATTATGTATACAATGCTTATTCCATGCACCTGCACTGTATTCTGCAAGATATATTCGAACTAATATTTCTTCTCCAAAACAAGTTTCATACACTGCTTCAGTTCTTGCTCATATTACTGGTAAATGTGTACTAAAATTCCTCCAAATCGTTCTCCAGGAAATCCAGCAAGAGCAATATTGGTCTGAAACTTCCAATGGTAGACTTTAGCAATCCACTACTGCACAAATCAACTCAACTTCTTTTTGCGGTGAAATACCTAAGGTTAAATTTTATATGCCTCACTATCTCATAATTAGGAACAGTCCCATAAAATTGTAAAATGGATGTTCATTCACGTTCTTCATGCCTTACTTTCCAAAGTCAGTCATTCAAACAATTCTGAAGGCAATTTTTATATTATATCTCAATAAAAATGTTTCTTAGGTCATCAAATATTATCAAAACAGCTGATGCACAGTGAAAGAAATAGTATCCAGACAGTAACCCTTTAGGCAAGATAAAAAAACCCAAAAAATTATTTTAAAAGTTGCTAGAGCTAAGCTATTTTGACAAGGTAGCATCAGTGACCGAGTTTGAAAAAAACTTCTGGATAAGCTCCCTGTACAGTGTAGACCAGACCAGCTGCCCAAAAACTGTCAAAAGGCAGAACTGTATAGCCCAAACTTCTATATAAACATGAACATAACAAGTAAATACAGTCAGTCTGAACTGAGAGAAATGCAACATCCAGTCTTAATTAGTGCCTTTGACAATTATGTGTGCTTGCGGAAAACTAAACAAAGCCTCTAACTCTGATCTATTAAAAATAAATCTGTAGGTTTGGGGTGGTGAAGGATGGTGAGATACAGTCGTTGGTTCTGATGAATTGTGTAGTAAAAAACTACACTGTGTAAAGAGAAGGAGCTTTATATGTTGTCCTGAAAGACGAAAAAACTCAGGAATTCTATAGGATTTCATAAAATTGCTGCATCAGTGGATATGTAAAATTAACTGCTACTCAGACTGATTTCAAACCCCTTTAAAACCCACAAAAAGGATCCAGTAAACCACACTAAGAGTAGTTGTTAAAAACTCTGGAAAGAGGGAAGTTTTTTTCAGGTCATTGCTAGCAAAACTAAAATGTTTTCTGGGATCTGAAGTAGCTTTTTTTGAACAAAGCAGGAGAAGCCCACACTGTAGGAACTGAAGAAGAAAAAAAGATGGAGCCTGGAACTTTTCAGAAGACTAAAGAATTTAAAAAAGGAAATTTTGCTGAGTAGAAATTCCACTCAAGGGCTTTTATACTTTGACTATGAATAAAGAACTTGCATGTATAAGAAGATATTTTGCATGGTCTCCAAATTCCTGTTTCTCTATATTCATGTAACTGCCAAAGGATTAAGTTGTAAGCTGGAGTATTAACAGGAACAGATCTAGAGAACAATGTTTGTCCAACATTAGGGTGAATTAAGGCTCCTGCACTAAAATACCAGTGCTCTACCTCCACAAATGAGCACCAGGCACAGGGCAGCCACCCAAGAGGGGCCTCATCACACATTTCACCTGCAGTTTAAGTTAGTCAAGGTGAGGTTATTCCCAAAGAATTCTGTTTCTCCATCTTTCTTCCCACCACATTTACGTGCTTTCCCCCCCACATATACTGTTTTATCACTTTTCAGAATAGCCCTTTTGGGGTTTTGGGTTTTGTTTGTTTTGTGAGCGTAGTTACTATTTGATTCAGGTCACAAATTGCTATTCACAGAATCATTAATGCAAACTAAATGGGAATGTATGTGGTGGTGAAAGGGAACGAATTTACTCTTAAGCCAACTGTGAAACCATAACCTGAGATGCCAGAGAGTGCCTAGAAGCCATTCAAACTCAAAGGATCTCAGCAGAGGTTTTTTTTTTTTGTTTTTAAGCTAAACTTGAAATATTTCTGGTTTGAGTTGATTCTAAATCGGAAATGTTCCACTTTTCCACATAAAAGAGAAGGAAGTATTTTTGAACAAATGAAGCATTTTGAAGCACCAAAAAATGTTGGAACCTTGTAAATACAAACTATTAATAAAATGCAAAAGCCCTATATTGAAACAGGAAAAAAACCTCACAAATTCTCCTCTTTTCTCCCCAACAGTGTTTATCAAATTAAAGAATTACTTGTTTTCTAGAAGTAGTGTTTGTTCAAAATAAAGTATTTGGTCAAACAAGATCATCTAGCATAGCTGGAAAGCACATGGACAACGCAGCAGACTGATGAAGCGTACAAAAGTGAGGTCAGGAAGTCAGAATCTGGCAAATAAAACAGGAAACAAGGGCACACAACACTCAAGACTTCAAAACCAACTCAAGTGGTTCATCTGAAGACTACATCCGTCTGTGCAGACTCCAGAGAAACTGGCTCAACAACTGAAATACCAAATTAGCAAACAGACCCTCACACTCTGTGCTACTACCATTGTCCAGATGGCCCTACATGTACACAGCTTCTGGTTTTACCTACAGAGCAACAAACAAAACAAAGCAAGTCATACTGTGCACAGCATTATATAACCATATTCACTTCCATATGACATGCCTTCGATCACAAGGAACTGCTTTTGAAAGGAATAAACCCGAGGGGTGTTTACAATGTCACCACTGCATTGTTTCACAATACAGTCCTGCAAAGTAATGAGTTAAGACTGTAATCAAAATGAAGACTAAGAGAGAAGGAAAAAGGGTAAGCAAAAAAGACCCAAGGATTTACAAGGAAAACATGTCAACTTATTTATTTTCAAAACACAGTCTTTTTCTCACCAGCAGAAATTAGTCTCTTTCTACAGCATCAACAAGCCTTACAGAGTTTCAAGAGTGATAGCGAAACTGAGGGAAGAGTAGGAGGAATAATGGGCAAGAAGGCTTTTGTCATGTAATCATAAGCAGCAGGAACTTGATTAAGCAAAACATATTCTCAAAGTATTAAGATAAACCAGTGGCATAATACACCAAGGATTTTCTTTTGTTCCTAAGAGCAAAGAAAAAAGGGTATCTCATCTCTAACTATCTACAGGTAGCCAAGTCAAGGATGGTTTAAAGTATTTGCTCTGTCATCTTAACAATTGTCTCACTACATATTATGATTACTTGATGCACTGTTTGAGAAATCTGTCACACTGGAGACCAGTGTAACCAGCAGGTTGGCTAAAAGTTTTCCATATGCAGCAAAGAGACCAGAAGCTCTGGAGTGTGCCACAGCATGGCTGCCTGCAGTGAGGAAAGCCAAAGGGGTGGCAATTTTCCTTCCACTTCTGTAAGAATAAAACTTCTCTTGCTGCTTCTGTAAATTCAGTCAATGCTTGTTCTGATTAGGGAAAAAGAAAACATCCTCTGCAATATGAATCTTTTCCTGAAGTTACATTAGTGTGCTGATAACAAAGCTGAGATATTTACCTGGAGATAAAGAGGCAGGCTTTCCTGAATGGCAGACAGCAAAGCCACAGGCAGCTCCTTGTCCTGCTGGAGCACAGAGTGTGGCAGCAGTAAGCAATCCACAATGCGAAACAAGAGTTGCTGTGCCTTGGAAGTAGCCAGTATCTGTGCACAGAACTTTACTAGACATCCTGTTGAAAATAATTCAAAAAATTAAAAATTCTCAAAGCAATTTACAGTCAGGAAAAAAATTAGGAAAGCCTAAAGAGGCAATTATGTTAAATTAGATAATCTGAGAATAACAAGAGCAACTGAATTGTCTCACTCCCATGTACTCATTCCATGGCATCTCTCAAAAAAATCCAGTCAAAACAACTCAAAAGTCCATTTACAGTTCATCAAAATAAAATACTAAATGGATTCAATGCATTACAATTAGAAGTTCTTAGGCAAGTGAAGCTGCTTTAGGAAAAGTACAGCAATGCTAAAGAAAGGATGAGTCTCTTAGATCCCTGCAGAAAACGTAACTAAACTTGATCCATAACCCTACTGCAATCAGCAAACATGCACCTAAACATCTACCTTGCTGTGTGCATTCATCCCTTTTACATAGAAATGCTGCCTTTGCCTTCCCTTCACATCTGTCTAACACCACTGTGGCAACACCACATCAGCAACTACTCACACAGCAATTCAATATCAGCAAAACATTAAATATCCTTCAAATTGCATTTAATTTCAGCAGATTAAGAAGAACGAAGGCAGCCAACTCCATCAACCAGCACAGTCTTGCCAGGTCTGTGTGATGTCTCAGAGAACATCTTTCTTGTTTTCAGCAAAATAATGTATCACTTGCTCAGCTTTGAGCCAGTTTTAAGATTGTTCTTTTGACTTGCAGGAAAAAAAAAAAGTAAAAAGGTGTTGATGTGTAAACACCCCAACTTTGAGCAACATCTTTATTGCAGGCGAGGTGTAATTTTTCATGAAAAACTAACTCCATACTCAGAAGTGTTAATATTCAAAATACACATTAAATAAAAAAAGATTCTTATGTAGTAGTTTCCACAGACAATTTAAACTTTACATTTAATTAGAGGCAAGAAAAAATTTGCTGGGTTGAGAATGCAGGAATATCCCAAGGAAACATGTTTAAGACTTTGAAAATAATGGAAAATCAAAAGTAGGCTGTTACAAGATATTATTAATCTATAAAAGTCATTCATTATCATCTCTAAAAACAACGCAAAACAACATTAATCTTGTGGAGTGAAAGAAAACACAATGATCAATCATAGAGAAAGAGAACGATCACCTTACAATACTCCTAATAATGTTGTCTAAGCTTCCTGCTTCGAAAGAAACATGGTCATTCCAGCTAAAAGTACTCCTTCTGTTATCACTGCGGTGATGTATGGGACAGTACAAGACACAATCTGACTACAGACAGGAGGTGTTTAGATTTTTTAAGTTTCATGCTTTGTCCTTATAATTTAACAAGCCCACAGAAAGTGAAGTAGTTACTGAAATACGCTTGAATTTTTTTTTCTTTTAAACAGGCTTTATATTTTCTTAAATAAAAAGAAAGGACATTTTCTTGCACACAACAGCATGACTGAAGATTAATCATTTCCTACTGCAAAGAACATAAAAAGACAATACCAATCTAAAAAGGAAAATAACAATCTAAAATTACTTTCCAAGGCTCCCACCCTCATCTGGATATCTAAAAATGTTTAATTTGATCTTGTGTATCAAAGTATGCTGATCTCACAGTATAAAAATAAAGTATTTTACAAAACTCTAATTCCAGTTTTTAATGCACCTTTTGCATCTTGGTCTTGCTTTCCCTGTGCTCCTTAGAATCATGATGTAAACTGTGTGTGCATGCAAATCATTACCTCTGTTTTAAGATGCATAAGGTTTACTCTGTTTTTAAAGGTAAGTGGGTCAGACTGGTACATTCATTGATAATTAAAGCACTCTTCTTTTTCCACCCTATCAGTGGTTCCACACTTAATGAATAAATGCTAGATTTGCATTTTAGTAAAGTACCGAGTGTATGTCAGAGAAGCAGTTCCAAAAAGAAGCAAAATACATACCTCAGCCAACTTGGCCACTACTATAACTCCACACCATGTAGCCAGTCATAATACTGCTTATCACAGAATGTCCTGAGTTAAAAGGGACCCACAAGGATCACCAAGTCCAGCTCTCAGCCCTGCACAGGACACCCCCAGCAGTCACACCACATGCCTGACAGCATTGTCCAAACACTTCTTTGACTCTGTCAGGCTGGTGCTGTGACCACTTCCCTGGGGAGCCTGTTCCAGTGCCCAGCCACCCTCTGGGTGAAAAACCTTTTCCTAAACTCCCTAAAACAAGAGTTTTAAACTCCACCTTACCCCTCCACATTGGCCCTAACAAAATCCACCTACAGTTTGCTGAATCCTATGACTCCTTGGCTGCACTTCCATTTCTACCTTAACTATACAGTGATTGAAACAATCATTCAAATAAGTGATTACTACAGTGTTTTCTCTGGTGAGCCAGGTTATGACCCATAGCTTGGACACCTAACACCAAAGCTGCATGTTGTCTCAATCCACAGAGTTCAAAACTTTGAATTCTTTCTGGAGGGTGTACACCTAACTTTTATGTTCTATAGGAAAAACTCAGAGCTCATCACTTCTGTTTAAAATGAGTAGGCAGAGGAAGGAGACGACAAAGGATCAAATAAAAGGATCATACAAAAGGATCTCATGAGCCTCTAGGGGAAGAGCAGATCCACTGTGGGCATAATTTGCTGTAACTTTAGGAACTGCTATGACTTACAATAATCCTCACTACAGCTAAATAGCCAGAAACCAACTCTTGTCACTGTTTCTGAATTTGTTTAGGTAAAACAGGTGGTTTTCAGTAATGAAAGTCATGAAAACATCCTACTTTTGAAAATAGTGATTTGCAGGGGTAATAAAAATCCCTACGAACAAAAACCACAAGGAGGTTAGACATCAGGATCTACAGAAAATCTGGAAAAAAATCTAACTGCAGTATCTTGGTGGCTTTCTTTTTTCAAACATGAAATACTATAGAGGAAATAGATATATGGATAGTATAGAGGGGAAAAAAAGTATTTAAAGTTTATTTTACTGATTCCTTAAAACTATTTCCTAAAAGAAAGGACATTGAAAAATAATTACCTATGATCCAATATGTAAGCTGCAGACCTTCTGGGGGTCCTTTTGCCTTCAGATAGGGTTTTACATACTTTAATACATCACCTAAATACTCCAGAGTCTTTGCTACCATGGCAGATTTCTCAGGTAGTGTCTGAAGACCACTGTAAGTTCTACCAACAGCCTGAAAAAAAACCATTGAAATAAATATAAATTGGCTTACTAGGTCTCTCATGAGACTTTTGTGAGTAATTTCTTTTTCAGAACTCTAAATCTGATACATAGTCTCTTTTCACTAAAATTGTCCTATGAAACTAACACAGGGGTAGATGTACAGTACCTTAATGAACTGGACAAGAGCATTTTCTGGGTCTTGCTTGAAAACTGACTGTCCAATATTAGCCTTTAAAAGAATGTTTTCTACTTCTGAGAGTTTAAAAATCAGTCTTGTCATTTCAGTCAGCTGCTCCATGTAGGCTTTTCCTGATTATTACAAGAGAGCACATCAGTAAATACAGTATAGAGTAATGCTTTTAGATTCATTTTAGTCCCAAAATGATAAAGTGAAACACTGTTTTAAAATATCTAAAACACAAGTATTTTGCAACCAACTACATCTCTCCAGACGAAGAACATTATGTCCAAACTAGTTATTTTTCTGATATAAGTTGTAAGAGAATGAAGAGTTTTAAGTATGGATAACCAAGCTGATTGGTTTCTTTTTTTTTGAAATCTGGAAAACATGTATGAGAGATAATGACTAGAAGATGTGTTCTACAGATAATTAGAACTGCAGTGGTTTTAGAAGAAGGGATGAAGTATTGCTCTAAGAAAGCGCAATATCCAGTACAAAAACGGGGAGAATTGATTGCAGCTAGATTTCCCTCCCCTCTTCTTTTTTTTCCTTTTAGGCCATTCACAGCATGATTTCTGAGTATTTACTTAGATTTTCACTTTTTTTTTTGAACAGTTTCTCCATGGGGGAAAAATAACTTGTCTCCTTGGGAGCAAGTTTTTATTCTTTGCTTCCAAGGAAACAAGCTCTTTTATCTTTGTTTGTGATAAATTTGTCATATGCAGAGCAGGCAAACTATCAATAAATAGCACAAGCAGTGTAAAGAAACACATTTTGTAATTAGGTAAAAGTAAAGGAATACAAACAAAAATACATTTTGTAATTAGCTGAAAATGTTTGCCAGCTTTGCAATACAGCCCCGTTACTGCAAACATGAGGGAAATGTGAGCACTTACCAACTGTTCTCTCAGCATCTGTCTTGGCCAAGGCGCCACTTGGTTGATCGAGGAACATTTGCAAAACGCAGCGAAACCACGAGCGTACTGTCAGAGCTTCATAGGATGTATAGCCCATGCTAGAAAAAGCTTCACGCAGTGAACTGTGTAGGTAGAAGAGGAGGAAAAAAGGCAGAGAAATCTAATAAAAGTAGGCAGAAAGGTGACAAAGTATCTAATTTGGCTGTAGTTGCACATATACATGCGTACATATGTTTTAGCTACATAAAGCAGAGGGAGGAGAATTCACACAATGGGAAATGCCTTACTCTAACAACAGATGATTTGACTGTATTATCTAAATTGACAATGTACAATGCTAGAAATAGTTTATCTGAATCAGCCTGGAACTTCATATTGACACTGCTTAAGCTGCTCCAGCCCAGGTGCCCCACGCTACTCTGAAGTCTGCTTAGTTCTAACTACATTAAAGATGAAGAAAAGAAGGTCTGCTTTAGCAAATAAAGATATGCCATGTTCAAAACAGATCCAAGAGGGAAACATAAAAGGGCATCTTGGAGATGAGAAAGGAAACCTCTGTACTTGGCAGTACACTTACAGACATATTCATTTAGGTATGTATACACACACAAGTATAACTATTCCCACACAAACTTACTATATATGCTTTCAAGCACTTGCTGCCATTCTACCAGTCAGGTGTCAGACCAGAGTCGCTCAATGCACAGTCCCTGTACTCTGCTGCTCTGTATTCCCAAAGTTTTATTTGCCTCACTACCATGAGTAGCTGCTGCAGTCGTTTTCCCAAGCAAAGCAACCTTGCATCATTATTTCTGGAGAAACTCCTTGCAAAAAGACAGCAGGTGTGTTCTGCACTCTGTTCCCAGTTACTATCAAATGAGCTGCATGTGTGCTTCAGGCCAGGGAAATTTCTTGGAAATAGTTACATCTTTTATTTGAGAGACTTCCTCCCTGGTCAGTCCTAGATACTTCAACTTTAGTGAAAAATGCTTGTACTCTTTCTTGATATATGTACATGTAAATCTACTTATTTTCTACTGATTTTTTTACTCATGCTTGCAACAGAATGTCAACAAAAGGTCCAGATGGAAACCAAACTGAATTCTACTTCTCACTAAACGACATTAATGAAGTTGAGGGGGTTTTCTGCTTCATTTACTTAAAACCAGTGACACCTGTATATTTTGACTGAACATCCCTGCTGAAGTACTATTGACAAAATAAGTAAGGAAACCAAATGAAAGCAAATTTTAAAAATTAACACTGAATTCCAGGACCAACAGAGAACAAATAGATTGCCTATGGACTTAATGCTCCTTGCAGTAACATGTAAACAAGTTCAGTCTCATGTAATCTTAATGCACACAGCTAGTCTACTTGGTCCCAAAGGCTCACAAAACCACTTTCTGTTGCAGTCTCACTCCTGTTTCTCTTGCTTGCTGGTAGCTGGGCCACTTAGGCATCTTCCTAGAACTGGAAAGGAATATGCTCCTAATCCTCAGAAAGGAAAGAACAGTAACTACCTGCTAGAAGCATGGCAAGTGGTCCTTTTTAAAATAGTGAGCTTATTCACTGGCTCAGAGTTAGTTTACACAGGTTATAATGCCATCATGCACTACACAGCATGGATCTGGAGAGGATATTTTAGGCTCTACTGCAGAAGAAATTCCAAAGCTTGTGTGTATGTTGCCAGAGCTTGCAGTGTGTAACAGTATTGGAAACAAAAGAATCTTTTTACTTTTTAAATGAGAATGTTTGATGTGAAAATTATCATAGCACAGTAACCATGAAGTCTTAAGATCCCAGCACTTAGATACTTTGATAACTTTTGCTCTACAACCGCCTAAGGTAAATAAGTACATGAATCATGCTCCAAAAAAAGTGCTTTCAAGGTGACAATGTTTCTAGTATGATACCTCTGTATTCTACCAAAAATATCTTACCTTAGATACTCACTGTCCTTTCACAAGGAATCTTTCACAAGGCAAACAATGTATCTATGTATACATTGTTAACGATGTCAGGTGCTTAATGAATATTGGTAACAAATGCTTAAGTAACTGCTTTCAATCACTTCTTGAGTGTTTACTGGGGGAATTGGTAATTATCCTTAAGCACCTAAATAATACCAAAATTCAAATTTAGGAAGTAAAATGTTTTCCTTGATCACACCCACAGAGCAACAAAATTGAAAATTATAAAATTCGAATTATGAAAGGAATTTATGTGCCTGACTCTTATTTCATTCAGCACATGCCAGGTATCTGCAACCTTGAATGAAACTCACCCTACAAAAATCATAAAAGAGAAATATAGCAGAGGACTCAACACTCCCAGATTCCAAACTGACACACAAGGAACTAAATTCAACCTTTTCTAACACCTCCCTGCAAGAAGGCCACAGCCTCATCTTTGTCAATCACACTTAAATAATCTTTACCATATCCTGATTTACAGTTACTGTCCTTAGTACACTGTGTACCCTAAAAATGTGCAACATTTTTCACTTTCAAATACAGTCCAACACAGAAATATTCCCTCTTTCTCTCTCATTTCTCACCTCCCCTGCTTCCAAAACCTGATTCAGAAGCGGGCAAGGCAGGCAAAAAAAAGCACACCACAAAAACAGCCACCACCCATCCATCTTAGGTTCACAGAGGCTTAGTTAGTGAAAATAGAATTTCTCAGGTATATAATAATTTGACTGGATTGTCCTGGGCAATCTGCACTAGCTGATGCTCTTTGAGAAGATGTAAAGAATCTGGACCATCTTAATGAAACATTACAGTCTGAAGCAAGCTTTTCCTCAAGTCTAATGAAGGATGAAAAAGTACTGGAAGAGCAAATAGTCCCAATTTTTTACCTGTTTTGAATTAGATGACTTAGGTATCTTGACACCAGCTGAGGCCACACCATGTCATCCCATCCAAACAGCCGCATCATTGACAGCACAGGCTGTGGCTGGAGATCTGATAGGGCTTTGCTGGGTATATCCAAAGCTAGGAGAGTAAAACCTGTTTTTAAAGACAGAAAAACATGGCACCATTTGAATAAATTCTCAGTATCATCCCCATTCTACTACATGTACTGAAAATGAATTACAATTAATAATGTGCAGTCTGGAAGTACCAGAAATCTCAGTTAAAGCTGGGGAACTGTTCTAACAGAGAGTGTTTGTACCCACGTAAAAAATGTAGCCTCTGTCCCTACAGTTTGTAAGTCATCAATACACACAGGCTGCAAAGGAGGAAAAACGGATCCTAACATATGCAATTTTAAATAGATTCACAAACCCACAGTTTATAAATCCTGAAGGCATAGTTTTACCCCTTCTGCAATAAAAAACATGTCTTAAAACCTGCTTTTTTATCTTCTTGACTTCTCTTTTTTACTTCCATCCACTATATCTTTCCCTGTACACTTAAGTATTACTGTGCTTTACAGGGTTGAGTTTTATTTATTTGTTTTGTTGTTTCTACACACTTCTCACAGTGAAAAACTATCTAGAAAGAATTCACTCAGGAAAAGCTGGTACCTTTCTATTTTAGAAGACTTTCATGTATCAAAAGTTACCATATAAATAAAGCACTACAGAAATTTACTCTTGAAAAGGATCTCCATATAACAGCTGCAGATCTGGAAACTGGGGCAGTACTTTGTGCAGGATTTTGTTAATGAAGCATAATCTTTTGCTGTTTCTGTAAAGTCTAGTGTAGAATCTGTAACCAACACTACCAGAATAAAAAATATAATACATTCTTAATATTGAAAATGACAAGTGCATTAAAATTCAGAAATTAAATGTAATCTTAAATGCTGAGCAGTTATTAGGTTATAGCAAATGAGAAGCATCAAATGAGTCATGAAAACTGACTTTGGAAGGCAATGAAAAAGGGGCTCATTAGGTCCCAAATTCTCCAATTCAAGTTAAACATAATATTAAAATAAATATAAACCTGCATGCATTGATAAACCGACTTTGAATTAGACAGGAAAGGCTAGTTTTCAGAAACAACAATGAAATTGTTTTAATTAAAAGTACAGGGACAGACTATCTTAAGCCATGAAGGACTTCCCATTTCCTTATGTGCCTCAGAATAAACAAGAAGGTCATACAGAGTCCCCACTCCGCCTTAGCTGAGGAAACAATTTGTGCCAGCCTTCTTCCAGATTATCACCTCGTTTCTGCAGCATCAGCCACAACAGAGTTAGGGGAGAAATGGGAGGCAGAACAGTGTGGTGAGGCCCAGGCTGTTTGCCTGGCAGGGGGAGCAGGAGAGCTGTGACAGCTGCTCTCTCTCTCCTCTGGGCTGCAACCTTACAGCAAGAAGCTCCAACAGCGTGGGAAAGGTTTGCCCGTCTCTGTAGTGCTACCTAACACATCTCTATAAAGCAGGTCACAACTGCACTCCCCTTCTTCTCAGAGGAGTTTATAATAGCTTGCTGCTCTTGCTATTTCACTGTGCTAATATGAAATAAAAAAAGCTATGTCACTGTAGGAATTGAATGAAAGTTTTGACATTAACAACCTCCTCCTTTGATTTGTATTGCTGTTTCTCACACGTTTCAGCACTGTGAGACCACTACTGTTGCACACTGCCTCCTTCATTAATGCTGCCTCCTAACTACCACAGAGCTGCTTCAAATGAAGGTTCTTTTAGCTTTTCTATTACCAACTCAGTACTCCTGAGCTTGTAACTTTATCTAATTCATATCATAATGGGAAAAAATATTTTATGTTTCACTCCTCTGAATTTTAGTTAACTGGATACAAGATTTCATTGTAACTACAGAATACAGTGTTAGCTACTGATGTTAAAGATCAAGCTGGGATATCTTTCTATTCACTGCCAAGCTGACTCACTGCATGTGGAGTTCACATACGGAATTTTGCACTTCAAGACTAAAAGCCTTCAGTGTAAAGCAAGACAAATAATTAGAAGAAATTATGAAATAGTTTTATGACCATGAACATAAGGGTTTGGCAAAAGACAACATTCAAGTAAGCAACCTTTTAAAAATTGCCTTCAAATGAAAAATATTTTTAAAAATTTAGTTTGAATCTCAACCATTATGAACAGTTCACACACAAGCTTCTACAAAAACAAGTAAATTCTGGATATAGTGAAAAACAGTATTCTTATTTATATTGTATAACACTAGCATGCTGATTATAATCTGTGGCCAGTAGTGAAAAAGAAGTCAGGCTTGTACAGCTTCAAACCCCTTTGGCGTTCTCAATATGTTTGTATCCTATTAAAGAATTCAACACTACAATATTTCTTTGTGTTGAAACATTTAGCACAGATTCTACTTTTTGCATTTATACATACTTAAATTACTACATGGAGAAATATCCCAAAATACAAACTCCTTGAAAGTTTGTGACCCAGAGAATAGCACCAAATCCAGTAGGTTGCAGGGAGGGTCAGTGCTAACCTGCAGCTGTATCAGCAAGCTGTGGGGAAGGCGGTGTCTGTGTCATTCTCTGGCTCTTCAAGTAGGGAAAGAAATTTCTCCAGAGAGCACTGGCGACAGCAAGGTGGTGCTCTTTAGCCACTAATGGAAGCTGTGCAGCCGGGGCTGTGTTTCCCAGTTGAAGTCCCTGGTTTACACGTTCGTGCACGCTCCTAGGGAGAAACAAAAACAATGTTTATGTTCAATAAATGAAAAATTCACCTCTTTTTAAAACGCATTTACAACTACTTTAAACCATAGAGCCTGAGAACTGAAGGATCATTTTGAGCAATTAAAACCTTTATGCAAAGACATTATGCATACCAGTTATTTGATGGATGAATGATGGCATATTAAGCACCATAAAGTTAATGTTAATTACTAATGTCAACCATTAATTATATGCTTTTTAATATGTCAGATCAAAATGAGAAATTGGCAGCTTTGAAATGAATATCTGCATTTTGCAACTGCTAGCATGACAAGCAAGTCTGCTTCCAATCCAAAGCCAGGTGCTTCTTTAAAATTTTTGTCCCTCGGATTTTTAGGATAGAGTTGTGTAAAGCAAATAATGGCAAATGATTTTGATCAATTGCAAAGCTTCCTTCTGAAATCCACTTCTCACTTGTAAAATCTCACCAGGTAGGAGTTTAAATAAAAGTTTCATTTTATCCTGATGCACTGCAGACAATTAGGTTTGACAGCAATGCCCACAGCTTTGTTAGTACAGTAAAGACAAAAGTTACCACTAAACATAACTCCCATCTCTTCCTCAGACAATGTGGCATGAATTCAATAACGCACTCAATTTCCTTTGATTCTTCTAGTACCATTCCTGCTACTTAATCTAATTTGGAAGTTGTGACTTTCTAGAGGTTTAATAGAGATATGTCTGCAGGGAATCAATGTTCTCAGAGAAATGGGGGGGGGACATTAATAAATTTGTCTGGTAGAGCAGGATAGGAGGCATTACAGTACCGGGCTGATCAACTAAATAACATGCTTATTAAAAACAATCTGTAGGAACGCACTATCATTCCTGTTCCTATTTATCTTCTGGTCAACCCAATTGAGATTGTGCATTAAAGCACAGGCAGCATTATTACATTTGCTTTATTAGATTCTATAAACAGCACTGTAAAGTCAGAGTCAAGATATTTATAAGATAATGGCAAACCACAGAGGCATCGAGAATTGCCTTAACACTAACATTTCTAGACTACAATGTTTTTTTCTTAACTGCCATTCTCACAACAGCAACTGTTTCACAAAAATCTTCCCCTACATCTTTATTTTATGCTTACCCTAATTTGAAATAAACCAAAACAAAAATAGAAAAAACTCCAGCTCCTAGTTCCCTTCTGGGAATGGGGGAAAATTATGAAAGAATTACACAACTCACAGCACTCATTAGGACATCTGAAATGGAATAATTTTAAATAAAGAGTAGGTTGGCTGCAAGGCCTTCCCGTACTACGGTTGATATTAGAAGCGCATCTCATTATATCAAATTAGTATCCAAAAATTCTGCCCAACACATAATTTAAAACATAAAACATACTGGCTGTCAAAGGTAACGATACCTTATGCCTGCCTGCAGGCATTCATTAGTTTCAATAGGACAGACAGAGAGAATTGAGTACCAGCTACTTTTCGAATGGCTACATTTAACAGACAAGGAAAGGTACGAAGCATTAGGAGGAATCAAGGATTTCTTTGAGAGACGGCATGAGTCCAAACATAGGAACAGAAGCCAGGAATTCTAAACCCAACCTTTATTCCCTCTGTGGCTTCACATAAATCATACAGCCTTTGTTAGCCTCAGTTTCCCAGCCATGATATTTGGATAGTGAGACAGCTTACCCTTTAAGGATGCTGTGAAAACAATCAATGCTTAGAAACTGAGGATTATATTCAGTATGTCAGTTGGTATTCCTATTTACAAGGCATATTCTCCAAGTCAACATGAACTGAAATAGAAGTGAGATTAGCATAAAAAGTCAAGCAACACTTCTTTGGGAGCATCCCCTTATTAAAAAAGGACAAAGAAAAGGGTGTAGAAATAGTGAGGTCTAGAGGTCAAACAATGAAAAAGTAAAAGCAAGGCTAAAGACACAAGTTAAAAAATTATTTTTGCCTATTATGAAAAGAAAAAGTTTAACAGTAAAAATAAAGGGCTTTTCTGTTCTATTTTGTTAGGAAAAGAAAGCATGATGCCTCATAATGCAGAGAATAAAACTTCTGGGACCAAATTCTGCCCTACTTACATCCACACTACACTGTAAAATTGCACAAAGACCTTTTTCTCTCCTCTAAATTGCCTCTCTAAAGACGGGTACCTTGCATCTCCTTTAGCCATCTATGCAAAGTAGAAGGGTGTACAGACTTCCAAAGTAAGGTAATATATCTCTGTGTCAGTGGAAGGGCAACACGTACAAATCAGTATTTATGTTTATTCATAGTAACCTACACAAATGCTTGCAATAAGGTAAATGCTTGAAATCGATGGGGCATCAATATATGTTGCAGCTGATGTAGCCAGCTACTTCCACCAACAAGCACGTTTTTTAACTCTACAGAAATATGAATAAAAGCAATTTTACTTTTTATTCAGTTTTCTACATTTTTCTAACACTAGACAAGCATACCATCAAACATCACTCAATTTCTAAAACTTTATACATTTAATTTTCCATTCTGTTAAGAACTCTGGAACCACCAGTTGCCTCATTGCATTGGTAATAACTTGGTGTGGTTTTTACTTCTTTTAAATAATGAATTTCCTATTTCTGTATAAAGAGATGCGGGTTTTTTTTTCATTTTGCCATCAGATCAAATAAACCCTGGGTTTATTAAAGAAGGGAATGCTTGTGCTACCTGAATGAGGATTGTGCTGGATGTGTAGGTATTACAGTAGCATACAGGATTACTTTCTACATCCTACACCTAGGGTAAGGAATTGCAGCCATTTATCTGGATGTAGGTATATGTCGTAATCATAAAATATGCCCTTGCAAGCCTGCATTACTAAAACAGCCAAACTTTAGGTCAAGCCAGAAGAGTAAAACACAAAATTCATCAGCCTGCCTATATAATGGAAACTTTCAAGTCACTACTAGTCTATAATCTGCACTGGATGCATATTAGCATCCAGACTTAATGCAATGTCATTTAATTTGATCTACAAGGGTTCAGAACTCCCCAACATGAGAGAAGACCTCTCTCCTACCAGCATTGCCAGGGGCTACCACCCTCAGGGTCTCACAGGCTATGAATACAGATATGGGTTTCTTCACAGACAGTATTCCCAGCTCCTCGACTCCCAGTCCAAGGCAGGCCAGCCACAGCACCTACAAATCTCAGCTGCCCAGTACAGCCAAGATTAAGATCAAGAAAGTCTTTTTAAAGGACCTGAATGACTTTTTGACATTGAAACAAATAAATAATTAAAAACCGCCACCTGAAGGACCAACAGGCTTGGATAAAACTAGGGAGATTGGGAAGAGATTTAAGATTATTTCTAAAATGGTAAATGGTTTTGATGCATAGTATTTCAACTACAGTCATCAGTTATTTCCAGAAAAACTCAGGCAAAGTGAAAGGAAGCAAAGCACCACCAGAATCAGATTCAAAGAGATGTAGTAAGTGTTTTGGGCCCTTTGCAAATCAATGGAACTTGCACGATACTTAAATTTGGAGATTTCCCTTCCAAACATTCTCCCTTTTTTTATATCATCAAGATTATCAACACAGTTTATAGAATCATAGAACAGTTTTGGTTGGCAGGGACATTAAAGATGACCTGTTTCCCACACCCCTACCATGGACAGGAATATCTTCCACTAGAGAAGGTTGCTCAAAGCCCCATCCAACCTGGCCTTGAATACTTGTGGGGCATGCACAACTTTTCTGGGCAACCTCTGCCAGTGTCTCACCACCCTCACAGTAAAGAATTTCTTCCTAATGTGTAACCTAAATTGCCCCTCTTTCAGTTTGTACCAATTACTCTTTGTTCTATCACTACAGTTCCTGATGCAGGGTCCCTCTCCGGCTTCCCTGTAGGCCCCTTCAGATACTGCCATGAGGTCTCCATGCAACCTTCTCTTCTCCAGGCTGAACAGCCCCAACTTTCTCAGCCTGTCTTCGTAGCGGTGGTGCTCCAGTCCTCTTGTCAACTTTGTGGCCTCCTTTGGCCTTGCTCCAGCAGGTCCATATCGATCCTCTGCTCAGGTCCCCAGATGATGCCGTGATTGACAGCTCAACCAGGGCTTGGGGTGGGGCTGGAGCAAGGCACTGCCTCACCTTTAGCAAAGCCCGGCCTGCCCCTCCCACTGGACACAGCCATCGGGATTCCAAGCTGTTTCAAGACATGAAGCATCCAGTCTCTGACAAGCAGTACACTCAGCTTTTAGGGACCAAACAACATTTAGCAAACAACATTGCAGACTTACTTAAAAACTACTCATTCAATTTCACTTTCTTAAAATGCCATAAAACACCAATACTTCTTTAACACCTCTACTAATTTCTTCCTGCCATACCACCAGAACTGCTGTTTACACTGAACTGCATACAAGGTTTCAGCAGAAGCCACACACATTTCCAGTAACTTAGTCTATCCAAGATTAAGCTGAAAAATGTCCTTGTGTGCCCTCCATATTCCTTTGAAAATCCAGTTTGAGTATTCAACTATAGTTGACTATTATGTCATTTAATTACATGTTATAGAAAATTGTAACTATAGCACTTATTTCATTGATCCCTATGGATACCAACTCCCATGTTGACTAACTCACTGTTCAACTTCTACTTAGTAATTTGTTCATAGGCATTTATTTAATTTTTGTCTGTGCTTCAAACATGCAGTTAACACTAAATACATGTAACCTTTCTGAATCATAACCATTTACGACACCATAACATATTCAAAGTGTGAAGGAAAATACATTTTTAGAGTGAGTTAAATACTTTCATACAGGATTTTTTAAAACATTAAAAAAGAAAAGCTAGTTTCAGTCTGAAATGTAGTACTGACACTCACATGGGCAAAACCAAAATGGTTGCAATAGGTTCAAGTCTGCTTTCAATGCAGTATCATAGCACTGTGCCAAGATACAAGTAACAAACTGTATGATCCTACCTCTCTTACAAATGCAGATTCATGCAAAAGAAATGGATCTGGATTCACAGAAATGGCACACTAGCTGTAGAGTGGTTCAGCTTAGAGAGTGGTGGCAAGTCACTGATGTGGGTTTCAGGCATCTAATGGTAAAGGCTTTTGGCTTCCTGGTCACTGGTGAATGATTGTGACCATCTGACCTAATGTGTGAAAAGGTGATCCTCCTTTCTCTTGGTCCCAGTTATGAATGCAGGTGCGCCAAGTGGCAGAGCTCCAAACTGAACTCCTGGTTATCAGCATGTTTAGTAAGGGCACTGACAGCATGCTTACAAGAATTTTAAATGCTAGAACATCTACTTTATGGCCTCAAAGTGCCTAAGCTGGACGCTAAACGACTAAGGCCTACGAAAACAGCCTTAATGCCTCTGGGCACACGTTTTGGTACCTAGGGAAGTTGGGTGCTTAAAACGGAGTCACCTACACACTGTCAGACATTTCCACATTCAGTCTGTTTCAGTGAGACATGCATGAAGGAAGGTGACTAAATTCTATCCAAGTCTGATTCAAACATCAAGCATTCTTTTAAATCTGTTTCTAAGCTTTCTGGGATACAATTTCTTTTTTATATCCCTTTATATAGCACCCAGTATATTGAGACTGGTATGACTGCAGTAGGAACTCTCAAAGTACATAGAATTTTCACCCACCTTTGTAGAATTAAAAACTACATTTCAAAAAGCTAAGCAAGATGAGAAAATTAAGTAAAAAAAAAATTTCCTATCCATTAAAAGAAACATTTGGAAAAAGATCCCACAGTTTATAATGTGTCAGCACTGTGTAAGCCATAATAATAGCACCACCAAAGAGCTGTACTGCTGTACAGCAGAGTGTATAAGCAGAACTGGAAAAATCATGACACAATATTATCAAACATCAACAAGCCCCTATCAGTTCAGTATTTATTAAATGATGTTTTAGTGTTCTCCCTTCATTTTAATTTGCTTCATTAAACCATGTGTTTAAATGTTTACTCAAAAAAGGATCTCCAAATAACATGCATGGTTATGAATGTGTATGATGATTACTCACTTGTGCAGTGGGGTAGGGAGGGCTAACAAGGGAAGAGGGATGTTTCTCAGAACTCTAATATGCAGGATTTCTATCAAATTCTTCAATTCACCCATGGTGCTTAAGTTCTTTATAGCAGACTTGCACAACACCATTGGTATCAGCGTTACAGCATGCCTTCATCAGGCACAACAACATGAAGCGTACAGAAAGTGATGTGTCTTAGATGTTGGATGAGATCCAAAGGGATACAAGGATGTAATGGTTAAAAAGCAGGGCACAAACAGATATCAGACTCCTGAATAATAATTCCCAAACTGCTCACTTAGTCAGATCACATTCTTTTGGCCAGAAAGTTCCCTAGGTGCCTGCAACCGATCTACACAAAAGCCTTGAGCTGAGCATCTGACTCACAATCTCTGTCTACTGGGGCCCAGAAATTTGATCATGACTAATCCCCACGAAAAAAGAAGCAGGTTTCATAAGGTGGAGCAGTAGCTACTTGCATTTTCAAACACAGAATACACTTTATTTTATGTACCAATCAATGAATCATAGCATCAGGGTGGAGGGCACCTGGGTCTATTTTTGATACTATTTTGGGGCTCAGGCTCTGCTCTTGATTGTGGGTTCTACATTAAGTCAGTTACTGAATAAAAATGTGAAATCCCAGAATAAGGAAAGGAGCCCATGACACTCTTCTCTCACAGTATTACATACTAACCACTAGGGAGCAGATATTTAATCATTCCAGCTGCTGCCTGTGATTTAAATGACAAACAAACAACAAAACAAAACAAAACCCCAAGACACTTGAGCACACCTCTTCAGCAGTGGAGCTCTACAAGTGGTTCCAAACACACAGATTTCTGTTTTCATGACACTAAATCAGACACCTCTGGGCCCACCAGACACACGCTGGATTCAATCCTATATACTTTCTGTAGGTTAACAGGAGACAAAATCCCAGAGAGGAGGCAAGAGCAGTTTGTTGTACAAGACACATATGCTGCATGTGTCAAACGAGCTGCTGGTGAGCTGGACCTGTTACTGTAGGACATCAGACCATTGTATCTTGGAAAACCCCTACACCATTTGAGAGCAGGGTTTTTCCAAGTGCTGGTAACCTTTAAGCTCATCTGAACAGAGCTGTCAGGCAGAGAGATACCCAGGAATGAAAGGTCAAAAGAAGCCAACATCACCACAACCCTGTAGAAAGAAACTCATGCACAGGAAGTTCCACCTGACTATGAGGAAGAACTTTCTTATTGTATGGGTGACCGAGCACTGGATGAGGTTGCCCAGAGAGGTTATGGAGTCTCCCTCACTGGAGATAGTCAAGAACTGCCTGCACACAGTCCTGTGGCACAGGCTCTAGGATGATCCTGCTTGAGCAGGGAGGTTGGTCCAGATGATCCCACTGTGGTCCCTTCCAACCTGACCCATTCTGTGATTTCAATTACAACAACTTCTCTGTAAAACCTTAGCTAACCATTGCTAAAAGATACTCTACCTTCCCCCACCCAAAAATCCTACCCAGACTGTGTTTGTTTTTCTGCCACATGCACATCAGGAACAGATCACCCCCAAACATCTTCAAACATATTTTGCATTGTGTTGCCTTAATTGAAAAAACGCCAATTAACAAAATTAAAAAGGCTACAGATCCTTTGAATTTACCACACATCAATTGCTGCCTGGGTAGAAGCAGATCCCATACTCTTTCCTACTGAAGATACGGCAGGTTTAAATAGAACCATTCCAGTTCTTTCATTGGTGGTATAAATCTTCAAATCTCAGTGGAAGAGCCTAGGATATTCCTATTGTTAGTGAATCATTGACAGAACAGACTCAACAGTTAAGAAGATTCTAATGTGACAATTTATATAAGCAGAGTAATTAAAGTATATTAGAAATCCAGATAATCTCTCCCAATCAAACCAATGAAGGGAAGCCCATGGGCATTCAAATTACACACTGCAGTTTAGCTCAGGGTCACCTTCCCAAGTTAAATAACATCAGCAGAAAATGCTTTAAACAAAATGATCTTTACTCATAACTACACCTATTCAGGAACTTACATAAAGCTCTTGGAAGATATACATATTTTAAAAAGGTAACCCCTTTAAACCACTACTTTTTTCCTTCTAGTGATTTGAAGACTAGGGCCAAATTTTGTTTCTCAGACATTACTTGAAATATTTACTAAAACATAGGGAAGAGAGGAGAAAATGTGTCAGACCCCTTTAAACGTTATAGTGAAGCATGGCAGTAGTATTTTCCTCACATTACCTGAGAGGGTGTTAAAACAGATGATGCAAGATGCAGTAAATAAAGAATTATACTACCGACAGATAGGGAATCTACTGCTTATGATTTTTTAAATATTTTCATAAGCTATTTTTTTTACTGTTTCTGTTTAACATTTTTTGTTTGTTTCACACATCTTTTGCAAACCAGTCTATCAACTGCACAATTGGAAGTAATTGATTGCATTACATTTTGACATAAAATTAAAAGTATATCAAAACCAGTATATATAGTTTTCCAACTTTTGTTTATACTAAAAACAAAACAAAGCAAAAAAAAACCCCACAAAACATAACCATTGCAACCAATCCCATAATACGCAAAAATGGCAAATATGCATTATTCAAATTTTAAATCCAAGTTCCTAAATTTTTTAATACACAGCTTAACTGTTAGTTCTTTAGAGAAATACAATTCAAGAAAATGGGGCTCTTTGTCTGAAACTAATACAGAGGAATTTGCTAGATTTATGTTCTTCACTAAATTATTTAGATTTGCATGTAACAGAACGAACGGTATGTACCACAGAAAAGAACTGAACTGAAAATCTCAGGCTTTTAAGACAGCCATTTTTTCCACAGCAATACAGAAACAACAATATGCTATGATATATAATCAGCAAAGTTCTCACTGATAAAATTACTTTCTCCATCAAGGAATCACTAAAACTGGCAAAAGCAGCCATGACCTAATCCTCTTCAAAGTTTTCAAACCAAGCATTCAGAGTAAGGGATCTTATTTTGTCAAGCTGCAGCATTTCTGAACACAGCTATCCCTTGAAACTTTAAATATTCTTTGGGAATTCACCTTCTGGACTTTTAGAAGGAAACAACACATTGGCGTGAAAAAGACTGAAAATCTAGATGTCATTCATATATACTCCTTTACTTTTTTTCTATTGGATGGCAGAAATTGCATAAAGGCCAAAGTGGTACTAGCCTGAATATTCCTGCCCTTCACTGAAGGGTAGTAAAAGTTCCCAAGCTATCACCTACAGACTTGGCAGACAAGAGAATAAAAAAAGAGGGTATTTTAAAACTCACGAAATTGCAGGAAAAATTTGGATATCCTTAAAAGAGGAAAATGGGCACACAGCAAATACTGTAGAATTTAACTAAGAAAGAAGAAAAAAAAACCCACACACAAATGAAGTATCAAGCAGAGCCAGTTCTCTCTACTATATTATACCACTTCCTGTTCCACATTCTTCCTGCTGTGACCTTTACCCCATGCACCTACAACAGAAGAGAGACCTGGAACATGCTGTGTCCTGTCCTTCTGACTCTCATGCAGATTCTCAGTGAGACTCGCAATGATGCAAAGAGATGACAACATCACGAGATCCAGATGAATACTCCCATATAAACACTTGCAAGAACTTTGCACTGATTGCTTGATGGAAGTCTTATATGGAGAAAGGGGTAAGCAGTCTACCTACTAAACAATTCCTACTAAATTACAAGAAACAGCAAGGATTTGGAAAAGAATTAGCATATAATATAATCATGGACATAGAAAAGGAAATCAAACTTGGAATTCTTTTCTACTGACAGGATTCCCTTTACATTAAAAACATACAATGCAGATGTCACCAAAATTCTGATTTTAAAATGTGCAATATTGAAGACAGGGCAATAATTTCCAATGACTTTTCTATGCATTTAACATCAGATTTTAGGGGAAAGCTGTTCATTACTACGTCTGCATTAATGACAGCAAATGTCAACACATTTTACGTTGCTCCTTCACTGATTCATAGACCATTTGTGGAACATTTGGGGAACACTAGGAAATGTTTTTCTTAATTAGTCCAAAACATTCTTGTGTGTTTATTTTAGAACACAAATATTTTCCAAAAGCATTCACTATTTTGTAAACAATCAAACAGCACAACAGCCCCTAATAATAGCATAATTAGTTAACTTCTTATTGATTAATTGTTTTACCCATTTTTGAATGGCTAGGCTTGATGAGTATTCCCTGTACATGCCTAGGTGAGGAAATGTCCAAGGCAACCATTGCAAGACCATGCTAATAAATTTTAAAATATTAGAAAAATGATATGCACATTGAGGGGCTCATCTCCTGATACCAAAGATTCTAACCTTCACTGGGATTGAAAGTGTTAATGCTGTGAATAAAATATTTTCTACTGCAACTGGATCATGTGAAGATTATCAATAAAGCAGCAATGTACAAAGGTGCTCCAGCAAGGTTACAGAGTTTAATATAATCCTCTCTACAGCTAAGCACAGTAATAGAGAACCCTGTGTTCACTGTGACAGCATGTTGTGTGCACTCAGTAATACTTTTAAAGTACACATGGAGAACGAGAAATCCCCAACATCCTTACTATTCTCAAAGACAAAGTAAAGATATTAACAAGAATAGACACAGAACCCTAAAACACAAAGATACAGAAAAGCCAAACATTCAAAGCTGCAGAATATTACTTAGCACTTTCTCCTTAACCCTTCTCAGTGGGTTTAACTGTATCACTGAAAAGACAAGTTGTTATGACTGTAATTTAAATGCAAGCAACAGAGCTCGAGCTTGCTTTTTTGTCTAGGTCTGCTGTGGGGGAATATTACATCTGCCATAGCCACCCTGGCAAATTTGTATTAGAGAGCTGTTTTCTTTTCCTAATCACATTTAGAAAAGATAAGGTTGCAAGAGCAGCAAAGACAATACATTCTGTGTTAATTCAGTGCAACTAGTTCACATTTCAGTTTGTGGAATACTGTTGGGAAAAACAGACAGCTGATTTGAGCCCAAGTGCAATTTTCCTTCATTACCTTCACTGGTGTTCAGCCAAGTTATCTTCTCCCCTGTACTATGCAGGCATATGCTAAGATTGCCGTTTCCTTTGTGTCTGTAATGCAAAATACAAACTGGAAGGCACAAAGTGACCCTTTGCTGTCCCAAAATGTGAAGTCCTACGAGAGAGAGTATCCAGGTACTCATTTCAGCGTAAGGGCTCAGCCATTCACAGATCTCAGCCAAGCAGTCTCTCCTAAATTCTGCACAGATTCTGCACTATTCAAGGCACTGGGAGTCATCTTGTTGCTTTCAACAGGTCCCTGCTCAGTTCTTTTGAAGAAACAATAGAAAAAGTAAAGAGATAAAAAGACATTTAGTTTCCCTAAGCAAACTTTCAGTATAGGTCAGATTCAGAATCTTTTAATCCACCCAAAGAACAAAGAGAAAATAAAGAAAAAAAAATTAACAAGCTGCATTGAAATTGATACTATTCTAGGCTGTTGTATTCCTCATTTTTAGTTCACATATACACAAAAATCCCCACCTAAACCAAATTTAATATTTATAAGTCATTGCTATTTCACAGAACTTAAAATAGCTGCATTTCAATTTTTAAAAGCCTTATTTTGAATAGAAATCTTTTGCAACATTACAATTAGTTTTGATCAAATTAAGACAAAATTACTCAATAAATTCTGTCACCTCACAAAATAAAAGATAAACACAAAACATACTCATCCACAATTCACCACTGATGGGAAGGAGGAGGCTTACAAAAATCATTGAAGTTCTGTGTTCTGCCCTGCCCATGAGACACTTCAGCCTTTCGTTTTGAAGATTTTGTTAATTCGTTTGTTTAAAAAAATAGGTCATCTTTTGTATAAAATATTTCTTAGAGAACTGAGAAATTGTAATTACATCTCTGTAACTTTAGGTTACAAGGGACATAAATAATTTTTTTTTAACAGATTTCATTTTGTTTCCAAACTATTTTATATTTGAAAGAACAGGGAGTCCAGATCACTTCGGGCTATATTTATTCAAGTTCAGAGTTTATTAGGAACATAAATGCTAATATCTGCCACATAGGCAACAGACAGTATCACCTGTTAGGTATTTTGATGAAAACCACATATCACTGCTGGTACCAAGATTCTTCCTTCTTGCCATCAGAGCAGAACAGTCACAACCAAAGACTTGAGGGTCACAGTTAATAAGTTTAGCACCATTTGTTCCCTGTTAAAGAGTACCTTCCTTCAAAATAACCAAGAGAAAAATCCACTCAACCCCATCAAGACCTTCTGAGTGAACTCCTTGCTTGCAAAAGCTGACTGCCCATGACCACGTCCAGATGGCTTTTGAATAGTCCCAAGTATGGAGACTCCACAATGCCGCCAGACAACCTGCACCAGTGCTCAGTCACCCCCACAAGGAAAATAAAATTGTTTGCTGATGTTCAGAGGAACTCACCTGTGCCCCTGGTCTTGTCACTGGGCACCAATAAGAGCCCTCTCTTTGCACCCTCCCCTCAGATAGTTCTATTTATTGATAAAATCCCCCTTCTCCAGTTCAGGCTGAACAGTCCGAGCTCTCTCAGCCTTTCCTCATAAAAGACACGCTCCAGTCCCAAAATCATCTTTGTAGACCTTCACTGGACCCTCTCCAATATGTCCATGTCTCTCTTTTATTGAGTAGCCCAGAACTGGACACAGCATGCCCAACTGTGGCCTCACAATAAGCAGAGGGGAAGGATTCCCACCCTTAACCAGCTGGGAATGCTCTGCCTACTGCAGCACAAGATGCCATCAGGATTCTTGGTGGCAAGGGCACATTTCTTGCTGAAATCCCCGATGGAGGTATATGGAAACCTTCCACATCATTATAAAATGACTCATATGTGAATATAATTTATTGTGAGAATCAGAATGGCATATCATCTGAGAAATTGTAATGCTGAAGTGAAAAACAAGTGCTTTTAAAAGTCATTTTACTTAATAAACAAACTGCAGATTGCCAATAGGTATCTTTCATAAAACTCTTCTGTTTGAGCAGAACTTCTAAAATTCATCATACGCTAGACATTATGTGTTAAAACAGGATATCTATTTGTATTTTGTCAGTTGTTTGCACTTGTTGGCTTTTTTTAATTTTTCAGGTGGGGGGGGAAGTGTTGGTTTTGTTTTGTGCATTTTTTTAAAAAGCTAAAGTCATAGAAAAAAAACCTAAATTGGAAGGAACCCCTGGAGGTACCACCTTTGGCTCAAAGCAATGCCAATCTTCAATAAACTAAGAAGGGAAATTCTACAACCTGTCTTAGAAATTTGTTCCAATATTTATCTTGTGAAAATTTTATCCTTATTTCTAATAAAAGCTTCCTTCCTCACAATCTCAGTCCATTGATTTGTACAACCATACACCTTTGTGATGAGTCTGAATCCACCTTATCTATAACCTCCCCCCCAATTAGACTGCTCTACAAATCAATAAAATGCCTTCCACCCATCACCTCCCATCCAAACCCTCTTTTCCTAAGGATGAAAAACTCAGCTTTCTGTGTCTCTCCTTGTAAGAGCATTTGCTCCTGACCCCTAATCATTTTGTTCATCCTCTGCTCAGCTTAGATCAGTATTTCAGTGTTTTTCTTTTACTGGGAACCCGATATGCTGCTTACTTATACAACATAATTTATTTGAACCATATTCTTGTAGAACACCAGGAGGGCAATGAAATGTAGCTGTCTATAGCTACACAATAGCCCAGACTCAGAAACAACAAATTTTCTGAATTTTTACAGGCTAAGTCTTTTTTAACCAATTCCTTACTGTCTTTTTTCTCAAAAAAAAAAAAATCATGAGAAACAATAACTATGTAGTGTGACTGGAATGCCAAGTGATGGTTCTGAAAGGCCAGCACAGAAATCCAGTTTTAGATAAAGTAATTTCCAAAATCCTGCCTATAGCTCTTCCATGAGACTCTGAGATCAGGATAACAGCAGCTGACAGAGAATGATGGGAGAGGTTCATCTCTTTTGTAAACTATTGTTTACACATTTTAAAGTAATTTCTTACAGAGTAGAGATGGCCAAAATAAAAATTAAAGCTTAAAGGCTGACCTTAAACAGATAATGTCTTACAATTCCGACCCCAGTAGTTAATTAGACTCCCAGTGCCGACGGACTCGCCACACTGGGGAAGAGACACTCACATACTGTACTGAAGTGGATCTCTCTGTAAGCTCACAGTGTTTCATTCAAATATATCAAAAGAATACAGGTCATTTTGAAAGAGCTTACAATCTAAGAAATGTGATGGCAAATTTATAGGTATGCAAAGATCATTAAAATTCTTCTTAGCCATGCTATAAAAAAAATTTTAAAAAATGAAATTCAAAGTTCAACAAATTGCATGAAACATTCACTGAGGTCAACTTCACCACATCTCAAATGTCTTCCATTATCTAGCACAGCTTTAGAAATGCAGTTTCTCCCATTGAGCGTGTCCTCACCCAGGCTCAAGTAGCAAGAAAGGATAGACAAACTGGTAAAATTGTTATTCTGGCTGCAGAAATTCAAATGCTGAGTTGGTGCCACCTCAGTTAAAATTTTCTGATGAGAGCATGAGATGTGAAATGGACTCTAAGGATAACTGGACAAAGTCCTGAGGAGAGTATCAAAATATTAAATATTAAATCCCAAATACTGAAAACAAACCAACCAGGAGTACTACTGTCCACAGTTATCTCTTCAGACATTCTGAAATAATTTCCAGTAACAGACCCATCTTACCATTATACCTGTAACACTGTGGTTATAATCATGCAACTCATTTTTCAGTCAGAAAGCCTGAAAAGTACTTCAAAAATACTTCTAATTTAAAACAAGACTGTAACAGAGAGAGGAACTGTAGTTCAAATAAAGCTTTTCTAAAATAAAACTCTCTTGCTCCAGCTCCTCTAGTTGTCTTTGCAGAAAACCAAAACCTATATGGACATGGATACCCTCTAGGAAGCTGCTGGGAGTCATATACTGTAAGTGGTTAAGGAAAATCTTCCTCTCAAGAAAGAAAACAGACTTTGGAAGGCAGGCAAACTTGTACTCAAGATAATGAACTAACTTGTTTCCAAATTTCAAAACAAAGTATTTCATTTCCTTCCTGCAAAATCAATTTTGTTTTTTATGGAGTATCTGTTGCAGGAAAGGAGGCTGTTCGTGTAATATATCTTTTTACTGGAGGTGATTACTTTGGGTACAAAACATCCCCTACTAACATTGTTCCCAACACAGGGTAATACAGACAGTAGAGCTAATCTTCTGTCATCCAGGAAGAATGGCAGGCTTGCTAAACTTATATCATCATCCCCTCTGAAACATGGTAAAAATCACTGTTAGAACTGATAGTTTATTAGATCAAAGGTACTATCAACAATGTCAGTTCTGCCTGGTAGTGTTAACAGGAAAATGTTTTACAAGTTCTACCACTGGGCATCCATTTAACTTCCAGCACCAGCTACGCCGTAAAACTGCACATAATTTATCTGGCGACCTGTGTGTGGGGGAAGTATTATCCAGGCAAAACTTGTCACAGTCTGACAAAATGCTTTGATTTGCACTCTTCAGATGACTGAACAAACAGACTTTAAGCAATCATCAGCAACAGTTTTTATCTTCAAACATACTCAAGTATAATACTACACAAGAGAAACCTATTGCTTTAAGACCAGATTTGATAGACTACAACTAAATAAACAATTACTACATTTTAAACTTGTACACATCTTGTCTGTTAGGCTTAAGTATTAGTGAAGTTCACATTTATCCTACACATTTTTTGCAATTTCTCCACAAAACATTCCTAACGCTTCCATGGTGTCCATGGTAACATCTTTGCTTACATATAGCTTAAACAGACATTCATTCCAATTAAGTGAAGTAAACAGAAAACAGCCATTCATAATTCCTCAAGTTACTGTCATCTTTTCTTTTACATCAACAGCCTTCAAATAGTTTCCAGTTTAAGTCTGCCACATGCAGCTGATGACAGACAGGTGTGCCAACTAATTCTCTTTCCTGCATCATGGCAAAACCAATTTAATTACTCCAAATAATATGTACAATATACAAAAAAATATTTAATAATAATTCCAACAATGTAGATTTGATAACTTACCGTATTTCTTTTCACTGTTAACCTATTGCTACTACTCTGCAAGGCTTCCTAAAATTTAATCTAATATTTTTCTAGACTATTAAAAACATTTGATTTATAATAATCTGATGCACGCTGTAATGCCTTCCAAAAAAGACTCACCTCAGATAGAAAACATGCTCAATAAAATATGATTGTATGAAATACTGCATTGTATTTCATATCAAAACAGAAAGGGATGTTGTTCAAAAACTTGCAGCACATAATTTTTTTAAACGTTCTGATTTTATGTGCCTGTTTGTTACTTTTCTTAATTTCTTAAGACGCACTTGTCTACTTCGCAATATTTGTTTTTTCACTGAGAAAGTAGCTGATAAAGGAGTTTTCTGATGTTTTCTACATAAAAACCACTACAGTGAAAAACCAGCATGAGCCCTGGGACACCTACCAGCTCCTACTATTCTGCCTATGTTCAGCGTGCTATGTCCTTGCCATGCAGCATCACCTACCACAGATAGACAACACATTGTTAATAATGTCACAAATAACTGTTTAAAGTTTTCTATGCAGCACCTGAAAGAATTCAGAGACACCTTCAAGGCACAGAGAGTTAAATGCTGAAGCTGTTCTTCCTATTTTGCTCTTCAAAACCCCAAACTAGAAAATCCCATGAGTGAAAAGTCAGAGAAAGGCTACCATCCCTTCTAGGGTTAAAAGATGCTTTTGTAAGATTTTTAGGTCAGATTAACCTTTTGCTCACAATAGGGCCGGTTATTGGTTTTATTTTTTACTGTCTTTAACACAGGTAAAAAAATCAATATGAAGCGAGACAAAGGGCTCTGGAGGCCCTGGCTGCACCAGCTTTTGGTTTGGCTCATACACAATCCTACAACATGCTGAGGCTGGGAAGGATTAGCCTGCTTGTGTTGAGTAAACCGATGATACTCAATAAACAGTTTCTGTTGTAAACCCCTTAGGACGTGCAAAGCCACACTAGTTGGCATTAGACCAGATAAGCTGCCGAACCAGCTGTAATCTCATTTAGACCTGAGCTGATCCTCCTGTCCTTTCATTCCACAGGATCAAAGCAAACCACTGAGGAGGCAGCTGTATTATAGCAGCAGTGCTTGCTGGATGCGGCAAACATTTCATAAATTCCTCTCCTTGAAGCAAGCCTGCACATAATCTACCCAGAGCCAGTTCAATCAATGGATTTCTGAATTCATTAGTCTTATTATTACAGGATAACTGTTTTCTCCACATAGTGTGGTAGCTGTTGCAAGCCAACTTTGCAAAACAGCTCTTATTGCTGACCATTTCTTTCTCTGGTAATGTGCTTTTGCATTTTTGCAGTGCCACATGAAAATGATTTAAATCACATCAATGCAGTATTTTTTTAAAGACTAGAAATAAAACCAATTCCCGAATATTCAAGTAGGAAGCCTTGAAATATAGTACTTTCTTCCAAGCATAATTACTGGCTACCTGTGTGAATGCTTCCATGCATCAGTAATAATGACCAATGTTTTCTGAGCTCAAATGATAACAGCAGAAGTAGAGATTATATCATTGTAGCAGCATAAATACAGACAAAAAAATACAGATGTGAAAGGAGTAATTCTAAGAAAAAGATTTCTATTTGCCTTTTACTCTTTGTGGTCTCTGGAATTAAAAAGAAGAAATATGTTCATTGTTGAAGAAATGAATAGCACAACTTAGGAAAACCAGAAAACCACATAAGCAACAAGTCTTTTTAAAGTAAGCAAAAATGAAAACCAAGGCACTGGATCAAATAAGACTAGAGGTGCAACATTCGATTTCTGTACCACATTTGGAGTTTTCACTCCAGTTGCAATTATAGATGAAAAATGTTATAGTATAACCTTAGAGCTTTAGAAGAACAGAAAGTGTAATTCAGAAAATGCATCAACTGATCTATTTCCCACCAGTGAACTCTGCAATATAGCGCATATTCACAGATAAACAAAGTAAACTTAGATTTGTTACTTGCATTGGAATAAGGAAAATATTATTAAAAATATTTTTCAGTCCTTTTATTTGCTAATTATATTAATCATTAATGTAAAGTTTTCTGATACAGCTGTACTGGGAAAAAAAAAGAAAAAGGATGTAGTAAGAATTATGCACCACAGCAGCAATTTTTTTTTAGGTCATATACAAGTAACATTACTGATTCTTGGATCACTCCTTGAGGAATAAGTAGTAGCCAGAGAACTAAGCTTGGTCTGAAAAATAGGGAAGGCCAGGTAACCCTTACAGTTAAGGTAAAAATAGCAGTGTTTGCAACTTAATGTTACCAGCAGCCAGTATAAATATGCAGTACATTAATGGACAAGCTGAAAAGTCAGGAAGATCTCCCACAAAGAACTGCTCCGAGTTTATAGAGCACAAGAGAAAGGTCTGTATTATCTTTGCAGACACACCCTACCCTACACTGCACAGATCTATTGAACATCTGTATCTGGCAGCTTATGTTTTGAAAAGAGCGTAAAAAAAAGTCCATGTAATAAAAAGCTTCAATGAGGTACAATAAAATCAAATTTTTAACACATGCAAATGATTTTTAACAGATAACAGAGAGGAGATGTTTAAGATCAAACTTTTTCAAGCACTACAGCACAGATGTGCTAGAGCATATCATAGGCAGCTGGCAAAGACAAACAAAAGGTATTTGCACCTATCATGTACAGATGTGTAAAAAACTCAGCACACATCTCTTCCTCGATCACTTAGAAACCATCTGATGTGCTAGTTAATGATTCCCCTCTCTCCACTTCATTCTTCAGACATAAAGGGGTCCCATTTAACATAATCACTTAATAACAGCAAAGTGATGGGTATCAGAACCCTAATTCTTCTAATATTTGCAAAATCCAGCTCTTTGTAATAATAATAACACCATGATAGCAAACTGTAAAACTGTGTAATTATACTTTAATTGTATTGTGAGGCATGCATTAATCACAAAGTTTAAGTACCAAGGATGGAATTATAATAATTCTGTAAAACAAATTTAAGCTAGCTAAGTAGGTCAGAACCACTAGCATGCAACAGGAGACCTCTGGGAATTTATCAGTTAATGGCTATTTATGTGCAAATGAGTGCCCTCCAACCCTCCCAAATCCTGTGTAGCTGAAGGGTATTTCTGTTAACCAGGAGCATGCTTAACTGCTGAGGCATAAATTAAACCATTTATTGGAATGATTTTAATTCTTCTCTCCCCCCACCCACTCTTACTACTCCCCTTCACCCTCACTAGCAGCACAATTTACAGTATTAATTTACATGGAGATAGGATTGCTGAAGAGTTTTCAGAAATTACTCTGTTTCAAGAAAGAGCAGGAAGAAGAAAGAGAACAGGAAAGAAAAAAGAGTGAGAGACAAACTTTTTGTAAGAGACAGTAGCAATGCTACACTTAATCTTCAAATCTTCCAGAGGGCAAGTTGAGCTATTAGAAATTCCAGAGGTTCAGTATCACAGCAGTGCAGTGGAAACCCTTCCATAATGAACTTTAATGAAATAAAATTCTGCTTTACATCCTCATAGAATCCTTTAGGTTGGAAAAGACTTTTAGATCATCAAGTCCAAACATTAACCCAGCACTGCCAAGTCCACCACTAAGCCATATCCCAACGTGCCACACCCCTTTTTCTAAATACCTCCTGGGCAGCCTGTTCCAGTGCTTGACAACCCTTTCCATGAAGAAATTTTTCCTAATATCCAATCAAAACCTCCCCTGGTGCAACTTGATGCCATTTCCTCATCTCACATTCTAAATTTGGAGAAGACAATGAAGCTCAAGGGGGACTGCATCCACTGTATTTTCTGTCGTAACATTCAGACTGTACACATATCAAAGGTTTTCTTTCAAGAAAGAAAACAAAAATTTCTTGGCTGCAAGAAAAAAACACCTTCAATTTTTGAGTTTGACTTGGAAAAAGCTAGCCATTTTTCATGTCTTAGGAAAATAGATACCTTTACAAACTACTCGGAATCAAGATGTATTGAATTTTCACAGTGATGTAAAATGGGGATGATTTACAGACAATATAAATGATTTCTCAACACTTATAATCATAGCAGTAATTCAGTACAGCAAGGCAAGATAATGTAAGTATAACTTCAAGATTCACTTTTAGGCTTAAAATTTCATATGGTTGGGGCTTCTTTTTCTTCTGCGTGCATGCATACATATTCTTGGAAAGCCTAGGGTCCCAGAGCAATAAAATAGTAAAAATCTGATTATCCTAGCATCAATTAACCACAGCTCCCTGTTACCCTAAACAGGGTCACATATCCCCAATGCCTAATAATTACATTGTAAAATCCCTTGATTGCCCGAATATATTCACTCTCCCTATGATGTTTGGATGATCATGGTTGTGTTGTAGTTAATTATTATTTAAGAGATGATCACAGTACATAACTCTTTCATCTTTGCACCTAATATAAAACTCCACATAAATGCAACACGCTGGATAAATACACACAGTTTTTCTTCACCAATTCAAGCTGTTGTAGAATACCCTTAAATATAAATCGGTGTGGTGTGAATCAGAGGAGTTCCCTGGGATCAAATCTTTAGCAGCTCTAAAATATTTTTAATAGTCAGATATATGGAACACTTAAGCATTTCCAAAGGTACATCTCCAATAGCTAATCAATATATTCCTGTCCAGAAAAACAAAAGAGTATCAATGAAAATATTCAGCTTTATTCTCATGGTTGAGTTTTTGTAAGGAAAACAAGACTGCAAAAAGCTGTAGAAGGAAACCTCACTGTCCTGGCGAGCACATCTGTTCTTACCTGTTCTTCCCTTCTCCTGCCCCTCAGTAAAGGATGACACACCCCTGGCAGCAGGCCGCTCCTGCTGCGTGCATAATGGCTGCTGTGGCTGCCTGTGCAGCCCCTGCATTACCACAGAGAGAACCAGGGGCTTTCTGCCTCTTAACACGGATTTGCAAGCACACACATTAAACCAGACACTTCATACAACTCTTCGGTAACAGCCAGAAATCAGTGAATGAACTATCTAACCAAAAATAAGTTCACTCCTGTATTTTCAGAAGCATAAGCACATCTGCATTATCAGAGCCTGTGACAAGCCCACGGTTACCTCCCCCTTCCCTACAGTGAGGGGCTGCAGCCTTGATTATGTCTGTACCTTACCTCTGGCTGGGGCTCAGTACTGCCCTAAGGCTTTAATTAACCCCGATTAGAGATAAACAGGGCCTTCTGGTTGTGAAAAAGAGGAGGGAATAAACAGTACCTTCAGCTTAGACAACTAAGTAAACCACAAACTGCTTTCACCTTTCTCTACTCGCTTCTCCCCCAAAAAAAAATGTCAGGAAGAGGCCCCCAAAAGGACTCTCAGATGATGCACAATGCATATGTTGCAGAGTATGCTCTCTTCTTTCCAGTTTGTTTTTAGGGAGGATATATATGGTGGCCTACTATTTCAGGCTCATTTCCCATTAGACACATTTTCACTGTCCCTGTTTTAGTGCCATTGTAAAGAAAGCTAGAGCATTTAGCCATTGGCAATTAGTGACACTTGGACTTGCTCCAAGCCAAATAAAACACAGCAATGCACATTTACAGGCCCCGTATCAGTGTCTAAAAAAGCATTTGCAAAGTAATTTTCAAGAAAGATTTCAAGACTCAAACACAAAACCACTGAAAACCCATCACCCTTTTCAGCAGGGCCACTGTCCAGTGCATACAGTAGAAGCCATCTTTACACTCCTACCCCAGAAATTCCAAGAACAAGTAGGATACAGTAGCACTAAACAGGTTCAATTTTTCTCGCCCAATAGAACAGGGAAATTAAAACAAGCTCTAAAAAAGAAAATAAGTAAGTTTGATTGCACAAGTCTCTCTTGAAGCCTTCAAGAGTGCTACATTTGCAGCCTACTCTAAAAACCACCCTAAACTTCTGTCCAAAATTAAGCCAATTCTGTCTTCATTGGCATGAAGAACAGCAGAAAACCTGTAACATCATTTTACACACTGAGTAACTTCTAGCGTGTCTCCCCTCAACTCTTCCTAGCTGAAATCACTTCCATCAAACTTATACAAACTGCCTACTTTAGTCATTCACTCCGGTGACTCTTTCCAATTTTCAATTTTTTCATAAATATTTTGTAAAATGACCTATCCAGAACTGCATACAGAACACTGCAGCTAAAGACAGAATAAGCAGTTCTTCTCACCTGCAGGAGTTTTATTAACACACCTCACAACAATATTTAATTTTTTTTGGTTTTTTCCTAAAGCAAAGTCACATTAGGTCCTGCTTTCTAATATCATACAGGCTGTGTGCATAAGAAACTCACTGTTAAAAGTTAGCCAATAGATTTCAGTCGAATTTCAGATTTTCTTGCAGATACTATGGTCTTAGAAACTCACATAAATAAACATCCTGTAAACAGAGGTGAAAGCATAAGTAGCAGGTTCACTTCCCACTCCTTGTAAGATACAAGGGAATCCACAAACAATTCCAGTTGTTCCCCCTGCTCTAGGCAGCAACTGTGCTAGTGCAGGGAGAATAGTGGACCTTGCAGGAATCTGTGCTGAGCAGGCAGCAAAGTCTACAAGCAAGGGCAGAAATGAGGTAACAGCAATGGCAGCTACCTCACTTCAACCAACGCCAGATGTGGAGATCCCCTGTTTCTCTCACCTCCCCATACTTTCACAATACAGCTGAAAGTCAAGCATTCCATATAGTATTTCCACGTGTCCTTTCTAATTTCAGTACTTGGCCTTCACTATTTCTTTTTGTTGATAATTTATTTCAAAATATCAAAGTAATTTTAAATTCTGGTTTTGTTTTCCATTTGAACACACAGAAATCCTCTCTACTTTTTGGTTATATACAAACTCAAACCCTAACTTTTTTTCATCTAGTACAACTAGTTGTGCTCCAACAACAGTTCTCCATTTTCAGTGACTTGAACAAATGCAGTTAAACACCGATAATACTAAGATTATACAAGTAACACTGAAGCCTTACACTAGTAATGATTTTTATGAAAATTTTTTCTCTCATTCCTGTAGAATCACACCATTTTACAGAAAAACTTGTATTTTCAAGGCTGCTGTTTTCTTTTTTCTGCTTTTTTTTTGGTTAGGATACCCAGGAATGAGTATACTAGAAGTTGTTTTAATTCCAAGAAGAAATTCAATCATAACCAGAAACATCCTAGGGGATGAAGAATCAAACAGTATATACCCAGAAAAGAGAAAAACACTAAAGAGTAAGCAGAAAACACAATATATTGAGATTCATCCCTTCTCTTCACTTGGTCATTGCTTTCAAGAGAACATACCAAATTGTTTTTGCTGATTAGACAGCCCCAGAAGCTAGTAGATGCTGGTAGGTTACAGCTGTCAGTAACAGAATCTGAAACAAATTTGGTAAAAATGAAGCAAGTGGCTATTTCTCATCACTGCAGCTATTACCCAGTTTTCAAAGTATGAGTGATGGTGGGGGGGAACAAAACCCAGAAGCTTGTTCTACTGAACCACCGAACTGAATCTTTCAGAACTGCACAAAGTGCTTCAATCTGTGTTGTGTCCAGCATCCAGCAGGTGCTTTCCTTGCTTTTCATTTCCCTCCATTAAGACAAGTACATTCATCTGTTGGGTTAGCATAAGGATTCTCCTTGGAGTTGGTTCAGATTTTTTTCCTCCACTTTAAAGGTCAACTTTCTTTAAAACACATAGGCACAAATTAATTCTGCTCTCCAGAGAGATCAACTCCTTTCACAGGGGCTAGTAATGGAGACAAGAGTGCAAAGGGAAATATTCTGGGTGAAACAGAGCCAGATGTGCCTGGATCAGTAATTGACTCATCTAAACATTCTTGACACATCCAAGAGAGTGGCTTGCTCTTGTCCCACAGTGTACACTTGCTATTTTATCAGCCAGGTTTCTGATTCTCTGCTAAGAGCCCAGAAACCCCGGGCATGGCTGGACACTTGGGCAGGCCAGGGCGGCCAAGCTGTTGGCCCAGAGCCAGCTCCCCTACGCTCCCTCCATCCTCCTGCACAGGCTGTCAGTAGGAGGCAGCATTGGCTCTGCCAGCAGCAGCTCCACACCGCAAAGTACTTGGGAGCGGGCTTCATTCTTCTGTCATTATATAAGCAAGATGACACTGTTCTCTAATCCAGCCAAAGCTGATAAGTACCATCAACCTGTCACTTCCTACATTTCAAATTCTAACATTGCAGCATCAAAGAGTTTTTACATTTCGATTTCTTTTGCTGGCAGCGGTCGGTAGCCTCTCATTCTCCCACGGTGTTCTAATGCAGCATTTGCACACCGGGGTTACTCCCAGCCTGAATAGCAGGTCATCCCCTACTCACTGAGCTCATCTGCGGCCCATGTGCTAGGCAATTTAGATCCAATCAGCCCTTATTTAGCTCAAGAGTAATGAGCAGCATAGTGACACAGACTTAAGCCTGACCCTCAGGACACTGCTCATCAAGCAGTAAAACTGTGACAAAATCATTCATCTTCCACCCGCTGGCAAGAAATAATACTCACACTCACTGTATTACTTTTTCAAGACATAGGAAAAAAAAAGGTCCTGAATTTTCATGATGTGAGACATTAATTTGCAGAAAGCTGAATTCCCTTAAACCCCCCTGTTGCTATGAGCTCACCAGGGGGAAATAGGCCTTAGGAGACTGAAATGGAATAAAGAAAATTGCTTCAGCTTTCTGTTCATTTTAAATAAGCCTTAAATCTGACATGAGATATCCTAAAGAGAGAAGAAATATAGATCTTGTAAGGTAACGAAGAAACAATCAAAATTAAGAGATTAGAAGGCTACTTGCATATAATGATGTTATTGGCAAAAATATTTCTTTTGTTTAACATCCACAACAAAAAAACCACTCCATATGAAAAGCCATTCTCACACCTCATGTGAAGACTAAAAGGAAAACCGAGAGGAAAGTTAATTTAGGGAAAATAGTTTCAGAAGTGAGACACTTCCATCAGAAAACAAATCTCTGCTTTATGTCCTTCAGGGAGCACATATTTCTCTAAACAACTGCAGGATCCCAAGCAGCAGGTTCTCAGTACACCTGGATATGATTTCACTCTTTTTTTCATGGATTTACTCTTTCACAACAGAAGTCTTGTACTGCTGTCAGGTAGGCTACAGTAAGCTTATGTGGATTAATTTTTGGTAGATAAAATGGATACAATGGAACACAAAAAGTGCTTCCATCTGTAGCACAGGGGACTGAACTGTGTATCTTCATGATTGATGTCTGAGTACTAGATTTGAGTTTCTTTAGCTTTAGGTGTCTACCCAGACTGACTTTTTTGGGCATCAACATTTAGAAGGTTTTTTGATAGCTTTTAATGTTTTACTGTGTTCCAAAGTGATTCTAGAATAGAACAATAGAATAGAATATTGCAGTAAGAAGGGACCTAGAATGACCATCTAGTCCAACTGCCTAAGTAATTCAGAGCTGATCAAGAGCTAAAGCAAATTATTACGGGCATTGTCCAATTGCCTCTTAAACATTGACAGGCTTGGGGTAACAACCACTTCTCTAAAAAGTTTGTTCCAGTGCTTGACCATCCTGTCAGTAAAGAAAGGCTTCCTAATGTCCAGTCTAAGCCTCACCTGGTGCAGCTTTGAACCATTCCCACATGTTCTATTACTGGAGCCCAGGGAGAAGAGCTCAGCACCTTCCTCTCCACTTCCCCTTCTCAGGAATCTGTAGAGAGCAATGGGGTCATGCCTCAGCCTCCTTTTCTCCAAACAAGCCCCAAAACCTCAGCCACTCCTCATAGGACGTGTCTTCCAGCCTTACTGCCCTCCTTCTAAGGCAGATGCTCTCTATTACATCTTAAACACCAATGTGAAATTAATGTTAACCAATTGTTAAACTTTCACATGTCCACCTACCGATTCAAGAAAATGGACACTGAGAAGGGGAAATTAATATTTTTGCAAACCTGAACCAGTGGCAGACATATACAGGAACTTTGTATATGCAAAGTATTAGGCACACATTTCCAGTGCATGCTGTTGTCTCATTTCATTTCTTTGCACAGTAATACTCTCAGAACAGAGGAGAAACAATCAAAACACACATTAGTTTTAGCTAACCAACTTTGAAGGTCAGAATACAAGGGACAAAAATGTAAAGCATTATCTTAGACTCCAATAAAAACCTGAAAAAGACCTCAAATCCAACAAAGTAAAAAGAAGAAAAGAAAATTCAGTTTTAATTACCAGAGCCCCACCTTAAGGCAACAACTGTAGCTAAGAACATACACTGTACTCCCTCAGAAGGTGGTAACAGATAATTTTTAAGGATTTAGACACAGGAAACCTCTCAAAATGCTGCTATATTCAAAAGCAGTGCTTGCTTAGAGCACTTAAAGACTAGATTTTCATGACACTCATTTAAACACCAGTTTTGTTAATGGAATACCTGAACTTGAAAAAAACCCAGTAGAAATACTTTAAAAGACAGGTCAAGTTAGCATAGCAAGTTATCCCTAAGCATAAGATACCTGTTGTAAAGTGTAAAAGGAAGGATTTATTTCCTTTTTCCACACAGGTAAACAAAGTTCACAGCAACTTTTAGTGGTCATTCATTAAACCTGGGAGATCTTAGAGCTAAATTAACATCTTCTAACTCTCAGTTCAGCAGCTTAGTCACAGAGTTGCCTTCTGTGCTTATCAGGACATCACAGCTGGTAGCTCTAAATATCCTCACAGGATGGGATGGGAAAGAGAAGACTCATGATGTTCCAAACTCTTCTGAATACAGTTTTCAGAAGCTCAACATCAGAAAAATGATTTTACAAAGACTAACACTATAACCCCTGAGGGGGAAGAAAAGAAGGAGGGAGGACCTTTCTGTTCTCCTCCTGAGCTTATCTACTGACTTACACAGCAACAGAGAGGGGGAGAGATGCTTCTGTTGGTCTCGAAAAAGCTTCCCACAGGCTGTTTTGATGGCAGGTATAACTCAAAAAAAATTACAAATGACTGTATATTTCCATAGCAAAGATACACTGGATAATCCATTCCTATTGTGGTTCTCTTACAACCTCAAGGTTAAACACACTCAAACAGATAGAAACATCCAGTTCTCCTGTTACCTGCGGCCCAATTATTAATGTAACTTTTTCCTAGAGACAGGCTTACTTGGTCAATATTCCTGTAAGAGCTTATGAAATTTACACACGTAAATTTTCGAAAATTAGCAAAAAAGTACAAAAGGGCACAAATGCACAAGAACTGTTTTCAAAGTAAAATTACTGTTTATTACGGTATCAGGTTAGTGGTACTTCTCATTTCTCCTATGGGAATCAGTATCAAGTCTCCCTGAAATTAGGCAAAGATGTTTGGAGCTCAGCAGTGATTTTACACCTGGGCATGTACTCACATTTTATAGTGCTGTAATTCTGTGCTAACACTCAACAAAACCCAAATACCAGGATGACAATAACAAGAGAAAGCTCATGTCAAAGCAATACCCCATTACAATACAAGACATTTTAGCAGGTTTCAAACACTTCTTTTAAGAATAACATATTGCAGTGCCAGCACCTGCAGCCGATTTCTCAGAGTCTTGTATCCATTTTTACAGCAAGTTCTGTCAAATCCATTTAATGCCTGTATTTTTATTAACCTAGAGCTTCTTTTTGTGCCACGAGGCACTCAGATGACAGATAGTGCTAGAGATTTGGAACAAATGAAAGCACACATGGGCAAACATCCTGCATTTACCTTCAGTAAAAAAAAAAAAAAGAAAAGAAAAAACAGCAACAACGACAACAAAAAAATCAGGATTTTAAACCATTGCCTAAAAACAGGAAAAAAAAAAGGAAAAAACTTACGTCTGAGCTAGAAGCTGAATGTGCTAAGTAAACATAGGAAGGAAGCATTTCGCATTTTGATTTAGGGGAGTTTCTTGATTATTTACTGTTTATTTTACTTGGTTTTAAGAAAGGAGACTGTATTAAAATACAATCTTACAGTTCATAGTGAATCTTACTATGAAGATCAAATACTTGCAAGTGCCAGCAAGTAGCATATTGATTCCAATTATCCACTCACCATGTATCAAAAAAGGATAAAAATGAGTTCTCCTGTCAAGACATAGTTCTATTTAAATATATGGATATCAAAATAATCATAATGGTAAGAACCAATAGAAAAGTGGTTTAAGAAACCTTATTTTAAATAGTCTAACCATAGGTAAATACAACAATCAAAAGCTACCAATACTTTCCTAGTAGACAAGAAAAATACAAGAAAAAGCTGGAAAGGGTTATTTTAAAACACTGTAGTGTCAAAATGGTGAAGGTGGGGGTCTCTTTTCAGATGTCTTTTAAGAAAAAAGAAAGAAAGAAAACAAGAGCACTTTCAAATCCTTGTATGCCAAGTTTTAGCCCAGAGCAAGTTTTCACTGCTATGTTACAAACCCTTGAAAATAAAGGTTTATAATGGAAATGCTGACAGACCCTTAACCATAGCAGCATGAATAGCTATAATTAAAGAAGAGCTTTTGGCTACACCTCACTCTGAAAATGAAAGACTAGAATTTTTACAGTATCCTCAAATAAAAACAACTGGGAAACCTAGAATGAGATTCCAGCAATCCAACAAGATATGTTAAAGGGAACTGCTAAAACTGTTTGACATTTTCAGCTTTAAATATTGAGGCATTTAGTTAACACAACCAAGTCAGTATTTTCATAATGCTACTTAATCAACAATAAAGAATGCTCCTGTGAGCCATCATCTGGGGTTAGGAGAAAGTAACACATGAAATTATTACTTCCTAACAGCCTAGAGGGAGCTGCTTGTCTCTTTAATCAGTGATCTCACTTCCTTCCTACCTGTAAATTCCCTGTCATACAGTTATAAAATTATTAAGAGTGCAGTGTACAGAAAAATTACTTTTATGAAAGGCCTACTATCTTATATCAGCCTGGATTTTAAAAACAAGCATTTCATCCTTTCCTGAGTCTGAAAACAGACCAGGCAGGCCTAATCAGTCTTGTCAATTCAGGAATATTTTAACATCTGGTTAGCACAAAATCATCCATATCTTCTGAACCAAAAAGCTGGTTTTAGTATTGTTTTATTTGCATGGCAACAGAGGACTGTTTTCAGTGAGTCTGTCAAAGCAGCAAAATCACTAACGTTTTCCTGTTCCATACAACCTGAAGACCAAAGTTAAGTGTTAAGGAATTTAGTTCCTCTGTAGATGGGAAAAATAGGCTTGTAACAGTAACCAAATGTATAAATATAGAAACTGAAATAAAGAACTGTTAAAAGCAAGGCTCTAAAAATCTCTATCATACCAATTACTATTTGAGCATGTTGGTAAATTGGATATTTCAGAAGAACTACTTTTTGTAAAAAAAGGTACTAATACTCTCCTGTACCTTGTCTGTGATGACCTGAGAAGTCTAGATTGAACTTCCATGCCCTCTTCTCTGTGTTACAAGAGGGCCACATAACCCCCAGTCCTGGAAAGCTTAAAAATAATGCTAAATTATAAAACAGGCAATAATTTCACCAGTCTCAAATTTCTCCCTATTTCATCTCTAAAAACAACACAAGTGCTGTGTATTAGCTAATGGAGAAAATGTCAAAGTATTTTTGAAGTCTCCAATTTATTCCAGGAAATACATTCAGTTGAACTGAAATAATAAATAATAAATCAACTAAACTTAGTTTTGTGCTTCATCTTTTTTCAAAAGACTGCCTGAAAACAGTTGTCTTTGGATCTATAAGCTATTGACAGCTGCAGTCCAACTACTAGACAATAACAAAGAACCTAGTTAAAGAGAGATCTTGCATATGGGCCTCAGTATTCCTATTATGCACTCTTCCACAGCTCTTTACACATATTTCAGTCTTGCACATTTGAAGTAATGGCAGATCAATAGCTGCCTCTTAATATCTTATGAAAAAAAAAGCAGTTTGGGCTTTAAACTGGAGGACTGCTTCTCAAAGGCATCAGTAGACAAAAAAATATGCTTATTGAAGGGCACTGTGGATGTTGAAAAATGAACTAGTACATCAAAGCAAAACTGCTTGAAAGGGTAAAATATGATTTCCTTCTTTCCTATCGAACCCCAGACAAGTATTTAAATCTCCATAACTGTAGTATTTGAATGCAACCTTGGTGAAAGAGAAAAAAAAAAGAACGAAAACTCTGAAAAACAGAATATTCAATTAAGAAACAAAAGCAAAAAAACCAACACCCCCCCATAATTTATGTAATTAACACAGACAATAATTTTTAAATTTCCTGTACCAAATGAGAGATGATATTGTCTGAAATAGTAGCAACTGGATGACTTTCTAAAGAGACACTAATTCATAACAAAATATCAGGATGTCAAAGCTAATCTCCTGAACTAGTAAGGAAACATTTCAAAGATTTTATATGCACTGAAGTATTGGGGGGTTTTGAAATTTAATGTATCATTCACAGCCCTTCAGAGATTTCTCCTTCCTTTTACTCAATTTCAGTAAAAAATTAATAGGAACTACAGTTTAACCCTAAAAACAAAATGCTAGTCTATATCCACAAATTAACTAAAGAACTTACCGAAGTCTGGCTAGAATAACCTGAAGAAAATTCAGGACCATGCTCAGCTCAGCTCCTCGACATGCAGGCAGCAGCATAGTAAAGCCATCATTTAGCAGCTTTTCCTCAGAAAGGCTCAAGTAGCAGCTGGTCTCAAACACTTCCTGGACACCATCAATGTAGGTTGAAAGTAGAGTCCAGAGATTTTGTCTCTGTGTGTAGTCATTTTTGGTTACTAAAAACTCCTTTGCCTTCTCACGGAAAGCATTTGAGATTTTCTCAGCTAGGGCACTAATGTCCATGTTCTTCTCAACATAAATTAAAAGGAAAGCAAAATGACCTCTCCAGATGAGAGCTCTCCGAGACACGGTGATGGAGGATGGAGTCAGGAAATCCAAAAGATCCAACACCCGACTCACTATATCTTCTGTCTCCGTGACATTCCCCAACATGAGGAACAGGTTAAAAAAGTTCTGCAGCCCCACTTCTGTCAGCTCCTGCATTCTTTTCCGATGGAACTTGGAATAAATTCTATATTAGAAAAATAAACAAAAAAACACAGGAAAGAGAAAGTTCCTCAAAGTATGCAATTTTCTATCTTCCTGAGTGACTAAAACTGTATTTTCATGCTTTTAGTCTACAGTTATCCACTTCTGGTAACCCTTACATTTTAAATACTCTTTTTTCTCGTTACTCTGATGGCTAATGGAACAAACATGCTCTTTCGGTTTCTGCTCCTAATTTGAAGCACACAGTTTCCAATCGGAGTTGCAGCCTAACCCTTCTCCCTTATCTAACCTCTAGTACCAAGTGGAGCAAAATGTTATGAGCAGACTCTCTCCGCTCTGTCTGTGATGGGTGTCCTCCATACTGTGCCTTCAAATCAATCAAGTTTAGCCCATGAGGGCTCCTAGGAAGAGAAGTGTCAAGTGGCATTTCTTTGCAGCAAACCATTCCTGTACACCAACTTCTTCCCTGGAAACTTCCTCATTTCCACGTGGAAATCAGCTACTGGTTTCTGCTGTTATGTTACAGTGCCACAGCTGCTGTGATCAAAGCCTCACCTACCAAACCATCACTGAAGTAAAAGGCAGATTCCTGATGGAAAATTTCTTTTCTTCACAATGCTTTGCCAAAGTCTGTATCAACCTGTATTGCACACCTATGGTATGGACAGGTTTGAAAGAAAACTGAGGCATTTGGAAGAGAAACCTCTCTCCAGGCAGGAAGAGGTTAAGAAACTTTACCTGTATTGCTTATAAAACAATGCTCAAGTCATACACAGCTGATGTCACAACAGTGACAAGCACTGCTACTTTGAAACTTTAAAGAAGTTGACAAGAAGGAAAAAGCTTATACAAAGAGATCTTTTCTGGGACCTTTGTTTGGATGTGGACTTTTAAATAAATGTCACCATTCCTACAACAGAGGAGTAAGATGAAAAAGGCTTAACTTTTTGATTTTTGTGTTTAAAACTTTGGGTACATCCTTCACCTTTAATTTAAAGTAAGTTCCACATACAGTAGTTAAACATCTATAAGTGCTGTTTTCCTATTCTGGCACTTGGAAAATAGTTGGAAATGGTGCTGAGGTTATGAAATCTAGCCACCAAAAATTACAGCAAATCCAATTAATGTTGTTTAGTAGTAAATTACTACTGACAAGCATTTATGTTTTTCATGTATCAATTAATGCTTGGTTAGCTGCTGAAAACAGAGTTCATCCCAAAATCATAGCTGTAGGCTGTTAAATTGTGCTACTTGTGTAATTGATTTTTTCAAGGTAGAAATGATGATATACTGGTTGAGCAGACTGATGCACTGTGTGTTGTGTATTATTATTCCCCCTCCTAAATTAGGGAAAGTAATAAGCTATAATAGCACAAAAATGTGAGCATAATTTTGTTTCAGTAAGAACAGAGTAGGCTAATTAAAATTTTTTAAAAAAGCAAGACACTGATACAGAATCAAACAACATATTTGTTTCTGTTGCAGTAGTTTATAAACCCAAACTTTAGTGACTATAACAACTTCTGAAGTGTACATAGACATTTGGCATACTGTTCTTTTCTGATAGCCAAGATAACCCTTCTTTCTTGGAAGAAAAACACCACATAACTTTGTAAGGTGTGTATACACATGGGCATTTTTTAATGTTTATTTCTTGCATACATGAAGATCTTACTAATGCTTAATAAAATTTTAGTTTTATTAATACTTAATAAAATCTTTTTTAAAAATCAAAACTCTAAACCAAAAAGATTTGTTTTCTGTTTTCTCTATCTAATGAAAAAAAATTAACAAGTCTGTATTAGTCCTTACAAGTGCTATCTCATTACTATAAGAAAAGTCTCACAGATTCAGTAAGCATCTAAAACATCAAGAGTTTAATTTAGAGCACATATATTTCATTTTTTTTAATATCATGACCAATTGAACTTAGTATGTTTCAAAATCAAGTGAAAAATTAAAATCCTCACAAAAATATTAGGAGAAATTTTGAAAACCACTGAAAAGAAATGAAATATTTAAATGAAAATGCAGGTCTAGCAAGTGTCAGTCTGCATGTTCTTGAACAACACATGGCTTACATGCAGCTCAAACACAATTTCTGTGTTTTAATGACATTATCTGTCTGGCAACTGGGTTGTACCACTGCACTGGTTGCCAGTCTACCAAATTCCTGGCCAGTGGGACGAGGTAAATCATCACACACTATGAATGCCAAGGTGATTTTTGGACCCAGTGACAGCCTCAGCTGGCAACAGAAGCTTCAGGGAACAACTGCTTTCTTCAAATTATGAATCACCCTGGATCTGTCACCCCCTTTACTTTGCCACAAGTACAGGGCCCTCTGCCTTGCATGCAGCTGTAAGGGCCCCTGACTCACTACACTTCTTACAAAATGAGACAAACTAAAGAGCATCCATACCGTCCTTTAATTTGTTTCCAAGGATGCATCCCATTGTTTTCTTCTTTCATAATCCGTGCCAAAATGCTGAGGAAAATGAAGTAACTGTTGCTGGACTTGTACAGAGAAGGGATCTGCTGTTCGCAGCAGCAGCGTTTCGCCAACTCAAGCATTGACAAAGAAGTCTTACTAACACTTGCCAGATCCTTCAGACCAAGCCAAGGAACAGTAAAGCATCTGTTCTAAAAGAAAAGATGAAAACAGAAAATACTATAAATAACAATAAATGCCAATATTCCAAAGGCAGTAAGATGCACTCCTCCACACAAACAAAAGGATATGTTCCTACCGCAGCTAAAACAATAAAAATGCATAGTAACTGTGTGCAAAGTATTTTTACAAGATCTTAAACTGAGTAGTCATGATGAAAAATAAGAATTGAAATATATTATAATATTCTATTATTTTATAATTTAATGGACCATTACAAATTAAAACATGATTTCATTAAATAAACACAGCAAATTTAGGGATACTGCCATTGACTAGGTAGTTTTACAGAAGTATAGCAATCAAGCTTGGCTACAGGAAAATCAGAATTAATCGGCAAAAATCAAGGACTGTCTACATGCAATTCTACTTTTTAATATATTCATCTACTTACCAGATTCTTGCTGTAATAATCCCAGAGTATGGTGACAACACGTAAGTTCAAATCCCAGAAACTACACAAAGACAAACAGCACTGGAGATGCATTCGTAAGTGTTCCTCTAACACATCAGTCTTGAAAAGGAAGTAAGAAATTAATTGTAGGAGGGGAGTGTCACCTTATCTACACATAAACCCAATACTACCAGACTATTCAAAGTCACTTCCTAATATAAAAATTATTTTTAATTATATACTGTTGAGCAAATGCATCTGCTAATACAAGCAATGAACTCAAAAATAAAAGCTGACAATTGCACCCTGCAAACCAGCCAATGCAATAGTTCATCCCAGAATCATAGAATCACAGAATCATTTAGGTTGGAAAAGACGTCTGAAGAGGTTCATAGGAAAGAAAATGGGAAATGCCAAACAATTTGAACACAGGGAAGCATTCAGGTTGCAATTGTGGGATAGTGAAAGTGGAATTCTTCTCATCCAGCTTTTGGTAACAACAAAACTGAACTTTCATGGGAGGCAGGATATTAAGACCTCCGTGCTCTGACTGAAATCATGTGTTTAGCCCAGCCTATTTTAGGCATCTACTTTTGGATGATAATTCCTGTAAGGGCTTTATTGTCTTCACTGCCTGCTAAATTGGTTTAATGGACTAACTTGTGTGCAATTGTCCTAAGGGTAGACTTTTACATGCGTGAGTGTAACACATGTCCCCCATGGCAGAGGGGTGGGAAGTAGATGATCTTTAAGGACCAAACCATTCCATGAGTCTATGACTTACACTCCACTATGTCTTGGAGTGGCTTCTTTTCCTGTTTTCAATGCCACACAAAAGAGTCTCACTCATTAACTTGTCTGTATATGGCTATACATTCACGTGGAAAACTTGACTTGCTACACTTTATCACAACACTGCAAACAATTCTACAATCACCTACAATAACTTCTAACCAAGTCTGTCTTCACTTCTCATGAACAATTAACGTACGGCGTATGGCTTCTAAAGTGCTACATTTCTAAAACAACTTGAAAATTGAAGACATTTTCAGTTGCCATAGAAAATTATATATTCAAAACATTATATATAAGATACAAAACCAAATTAAATAGGAAAGTAACTTTCCAGTAAAGACTCATTAAAAATATCCAGAATAATAATTCAAATGTAATGAAAACCCCTACAAATGAAAGGTGATACTCAAGTATTTTTTTACATATAGCTATTAAATCAGTAGACTTCCCAAAAGATAAGTCTTGCACCAAAAACAAGGAACAGAACAGCTGATTTTTTTTAATGACCAAAAGCAGGAATCTTGATGTAAAACAAAAAACCTGCAGCTGAGCATATTTACTTCTCTAGAGGGATCTACGCAGTTACAAGGATGTAAAAAAACCAAACAAAAAAACCCCAAAACAACCCTAAAAAAACAAAACACACACCATTCAGAATGGGAATGCTTAGTCTTGAAGTTGTATTTTGTGTCTAGGGTTATTTTTAGGATCTAATTCAACAAACAATGACTGCTTCAGTTAAATTAATTCAACAATAAACATAACAGCTGAGCAGCTTCAATTTGAACCATTATTTATCTGTCCAACAATAGTTTTAGAACAGTTTCCAAAACCAAGATAGCACTGAAGGCTTTATCTCAAATTTAATATGAAAGAGTTATCCAGACTTCAAATATCCCTGGGATTAATGGATTCTCTCATTGCTCTTTTGCTTAAAATGGTCTCTTGCACTGCTGGAAATACTATCAGAACTCTTGAGGTAGTCAGCTTTTAATTTATCACAGAAGGGAGGAACACCAGATACTATCAAAATGATAGTACTATCTAAACATAACATTTTTCTCTTATGACCTCCTACTGTAGTAACAAAATTGGTTTTCCTAGAAATCCAAGAAATACTTCTCTATCTCTTTTAAGGTAGAATTAAGCAAAAAATACAGTGAAAGTATAACAAAATTGAGGCAGAAATGAAACAGCACAAAGCATTTTTTTTCTAAAATGAGAAGTCTAATAAGACAGACTGCTATTACTTCTTGCGAACTAAAAAGCTTTTGATTCTCACAATAAAACTTCATAAACACAAATTCCTCTTACACTGACAACCCATAAATTTAGTCAGTTTGATGTTGCCTAGTAGACAAATACATCTATGATAATATTACTACTAAAACAATTTTCATTTTGTAGTACAAATAGAATTGTACAGCACCTTTTTCTTTTCTTTTGGAAGAGAATTACAAATTACAAAAAAAGTAGAAAACACCTCATGCAACTAGTTTCCCCAAAACCGCCCTTTTTTTATGATAGAACTGGGAGTTTTTTCACATGAGCAATTTTCATCAATTCTTATCCATCTACAATTTAAATAGAGTGATTTGTGTCTGAAGAACTCAGCTGTTGGTCAACTGTGTGAAGGTGAAAGGATACATCCAAGGAAGCAGCACACTACACTTGCCCAGGTATCCCTGATTGCTCGTATCTTCCCACAGGGTGTTTTTGCTTCCTACCACTATTGATCCCGTAAGATGAACAGCACATTCACATCTTTTCCTTGCTCAGCAGCAGGCTGACTGTAACCTTAAAGGAGTTCCTATCTGGAACAGGGCATTGCAGCACCCCTCTACCACCTTCACCTGGACATGCAACACCTTCTTCAGGAGGTCTTCACCACACCCAAAATCCAGCATATCCTGGACTAACATGCTTTAGGCTCTCTACTGCCTACATGTGGACAACTAAATGCAGTAGTATTATTGAACCTATAGAAATACTGCAGATTTAAAACTGATTAGGCATTTTTGTATCCCAATACTTAGCTGTCCTAAGGAGGTTAAAGCTAACTCCAGCTTCTGCTGCTTCATGATGCTCTGTCACCCTCAATGGCTGCAACAGTGCCTATTAAATCAAGTTTTCACAGCACAGAATTTGAAGCTCAAATGAAGAGAAATTAACAGTCATTGACAGGAGAGAGATTATCAATTTACATTACAGGTATATGTTCTGCACCTTTTTCAGATGCTTTTGAACACACAAAACTACACATACTTGATTTCTTCTTAAATTTCCCCCCATTCAGTGTAAATTCACATTCATCTGAGCATGTACAGTCTAGAAGCTATGGGGAAGTTAGGGAGTAACAAGCACAAGATTATAAGGTTGATGAACATAGTAGTAAATATGACTAGTTTTTAAGTTCCCATATACCTAAAAATGAAGTTTTAAACTACCAGTTCCTGCCCTCTTTAGCAAACAGGTGATTCAGCACTATTATTTCTTTTAGTTTATTTTGCACGGCTATTGCTGTGCATCTTTAGTAGATAACAGACTATATGCTGAAAAGGGTGGCTCAGATAGGATTTACTAACAAAGTCATGCCAAGTGTTAGTAGGCAGTATCATCAATTCTGTCCTGCTGTTCATTCAAAGAGTACTATTATCACTTTTGCTTTCTTTTGCTTTTTCCCCACTTTTCCATGTTCCATTTCATTATTGACTTCTTGATATCTAATTGTGCTTCTCATTACTACAGTTTCTGGACTTAGAAATACTGAAGAGATGCAAAAGGATAAGATAAAAGGTAGGAGTGGCCACTTGAAGCTGCCAGATCAACAGAGGAGACTGATATGTCTACTGGTAATAGACACTGTCAAGAAGGCTGCTGTGCAGGGATAGGGAGCAGAATGCAGTTTTTAACAAAGTACTACATTCACTCGTGCATGCACATATAGGAATTAATGTTCCCCAAGGAACACTTCCCTCGGGCAGCTAACTTCATAATGCAAGAAAAAATAATGAACAAATAAAACCAGGAAATAAACTAGATGGCTCCTTAGATTGTTGGTAATAGTTACAACCATGTCTTTGGCAAATGAGGGTTTGTTTTAATTGCAACAGTGGTTGCCTTTGGAAATAAAACCACATATTTGCTTCATATTACTGTGTAATATGACTGACTCAATGGCAAGTCTTCTGAACTTGGCCACTTAGCTGCCTTTTCTCAACTGTCTACAGTTCAATACGTTTTTAAACAGAAGGATCAAAAACTGTCTATTTAATGAATGTTCAGCTTCTAAGTAGCCTTTATTCAAAATAATACACACCCACAAGAAAAGGGGATTATTTTGAAGAAACGAACATCAACTACAAATGTCTTTTTACTGTCTCAGGTTGCTGCCATACAGAAGATGCAACATAGGAAGGTGGCTAACAAGCTACACAGTTTTTATGCATCTTTTCTAAATCTCTCCAGTTTCTCTCACAGAATGGTAAGCATCCAATAAGTAATGTCATCACTGTGGTTTTAATGCATACGCACAGTTTGTATTTTTAGTCATATACTGTAAAATCATTCAAAAAGAGTTAATCTTTTAAGCTGAAAGACCACATAACCAAGCATTAGAGTTTATGTATAGAGTATTAAAAACCTGAAAAATCATGCTATCATTTCAACTCTCCTAACAACCACAAATATTTTCTTGTTGAAACTGTAGTTATAACTTGTTCTATATTCTAGCTTTAACTACAGTTGTTGCTACTCCATGAGCAAGATATTTATAATAATTAAAAAACGGAATGAACTGATTTCCCTTCTCCTTTCAACAACAGAACTTTGCAGAATTTTTCTTAACTTCATACACCAAATGAAAAAATAAATTTCATAGACCAAATGAAAAAATAAACATGTTTAGTCTTGTCTTAAACATACATAAATAAAGAAATTAGTTTTACAGGCATTGCTGATACAACATTTTCAATTTTTACCATGCAACTTCAGAACAAATTTACAGAGCTACAATGTAACTTATTTAAAAAACTTGATGAACAGCATATTTAAAAGCATATTAAAAGGAGGTCAATTCTGACCTCTGGGCCATGAAGCATTGCATTAACAGTTCTGCAGAAAGAAAAATGATAAGGTATGAAATGAGTGCTCAGAAACTAGAACCTTATCAGTAAGAGTTTGATTCAAGCCTGTAAGACAAATTGCTCAGCAAGGCAAGTCACCTTCCTGCTGTGATGAGGATATAGCTGAATTTTCAATGCAACTGACTATCTCCTTCATCATGTCTCCTCAACTTGATATCCTTACATTCAGTATCTGGTTTACATTTTCTAAGCATCCAGTTCTTATTCTGAATACATCTTGTCTGAGAAGCCATATACTACCCTTCCAGGATAATTATCTTTTTTCTTTATCTGACAATTTAGCATCAAGCACAAGTACTTTAAAGCAAGTGGAACTGCTAACAAGGAGGGAACTGTACACTGTCATAGTTCAGCTATGTCAAGGTTGTTCATTTACCAGTGATAAAAAACACCACAACTCCAAAAATACACTTGTTAGTTGGACTTTGTTGTGCACTGTCTTTTTCTGAAAGCATCCCTGACACTTTCTTTGTTCATTATTCTTTCCTTTACACACTTACTTGAGCATCAGTGGATTTTTTAAGGAGTTCTTCCACAAATCCCCAATTGGATTCCTTCTGTTTCTGAAAAATAATTATCAACATGAAATAGTATTTGTATCCCTTACAGGAAGCACCGTGTAATAATATGAAAGTAAGCAGGCAAAATATTTCCAGAAATATTTAATGTCATGACAGCACACTGTAGTCATCACCAAAAAGAGCTTTTTTGTTATATGAATGTACTTGATATCTGTCCTAAAAATTAGCCCTCAGAAAGCTAATAAAAAGCCAAAACCAAAAAGTATGCAACTTGAACCACTTTAAGTGACTCATTTGCAATCCCAGCCTTCACTTTTAATGGAGACACAAAACATTCAGGCATTTTAATTGGTCCAAGCAGTACGTCAGACAATCTCTTCCTTTAATGTTCTGTAAAAAGGAAGCTATAAGGGTAAGAGGGAAGAAAAGGTACAATCTCACATTTTCTTGCTTTTTTCTTTTCCATCTACTTATGCAAAGTGGGAAAGAAAAGGGTAGAAGGCCTTGCAAATAAGGCCATTTTCTCAGGGGGGAAAAAAAAAAGGCAACCAGGCCAACATATTTAAATTCTAGGAGATCCAACAATCATCTCTTACATTCAGCTATGTATATAACTTCTGTAGATAAGTAAATGTGTGAACATAGTACTTCCATCATTGTCCTGCCTCACCTGTTCCCTCCACTACCACAACTGTTAAGCCTTGTACCTTATTCTGCAGACAGCTGTCCTTTAAACATCATTTTAGAACTTACAATAAAGAGCATTTTATGCTTTGGTAATTGAAATATAACTACTTTCCAGCAGCGACACCATTGTGCTCCATCCTCCTCTGCTACTGATTAAACTAGTTAATGGTGTGACTTGGTGACAGTTTCACACAGAACTCCAGGAAGTACCAAGATAATTTAAAAAATGAATTCTTTTAAAAGATGCACTAATACTTACCCAGCACTATTTGACTACTTGGTGACTACATTTTTGGACCACAACAAAGAGAGAATACTGAAAGACAGACAGTAGGTAGCAAGCCACAGTCCACAGACTGTTTATGGAACAAATATAAATGAAAGGACATATCTACAGAAAGTTACACTAAAGCTGTGATTTCATGATTCAGGAACTTGACCTATATCAGTTAAGAAATACCCACTGCTTCTTCCTCATCCTGACAGCTCCTCTTTCTGCCCTCAAAACTGTAGCATGCCACTGCTCAGTTGTTCTGGTACTTCTGTTTGTGGGACTCAGAGACAGAACAGTGAATCAACACAGAGCTATAAGAGAGGAAGAAAGAATGAAAAAAGGAACAGGGCCTGACTTAGGTCACACGAGAGGGACACTAATAATTGTGCCAGAACAGCAGAGGACACGTCATGCCTAGGACAGTGAACAGGTTTTAAGCTGTTACTGATGCCAAAGGCTCTGTATCATGAAACCAGAGCTCGCATCATGTCGGGAGAGGATATTGCATCAACAGATAGCCAAAGAGTAAAGGCAGCACTTCAATAACACAGGCAGTACACAAGCAGCATTTCCAGACAGATCTGGCCAGTATTTACATTAGAATTTTGACTGCTGTATTTTAGAGCTAGATGTTGTGTGAATACCTACACACTAGCAACATCCTACTGCAGATTTCAAGTAAAGCTAAGGAACTGCTAAAAGGCCAGTTTTAGCAGCCATGAATGGATATTGGAGTTATGCTAAATGTCTATGAGAGCACTGGATGTTTGGATCAGCCTGCTTAGAACCTGTTTTTAGCAGTGCCATAGAAAAAGGACACGTGTTTTGTACAGCAGGTGTTTATTGCCAAAGTTCCAGCTCGTCTGCAGTATGCAGATCACCTTACAAGATCTTGGAGTAATCTAGGGCAAACTCCTGACACCAGCTGGGATTGATTACAAGACTGCACCCAGGTTCAGCCCAAGCTCAGGAAAAAAGGACACCAACCACCTGCTGCACTCTTTTTAGTTACAACTGCATCTATATTTTAACAGACTTGTTTCATTCAAATCCCAATAGATTTACATCCAAACAGTATTCCCTACTGCACCGGCAATATGGCACAGCACCTGTTTACCACTGTTTACAGTCTGTCCCTGTCAAAGAATACGTAGAACCTACATCTTCAACTCCAAACCTCGTGGCTTAAAACATTCTCCCTCCACCCCCAGAAAGTCCTAAAAATCAACAGGACCCGGAGACCTTACAGTGCATAAAAGTACTGCTAAAACCAAAACTTGAGCTGAGTTTGCAGGAAGAAACTTTTGCAAGGACTAACAGCTGAGTACCTAAAAAAGCAATATTATGCTTCTTAGCTGGAAGTCCATGTTTGCATATCTTCCCATGAAGTCGTTTCAGATTATTCTATTCAAAGACAAGAATTCTTAGCCCCAAGTAATTCTGCCTATATTACCTTAGCCCACAGGATATTAAAAATGACCCCTGCAATGTTCAGAAGTAGCAAATTTTCTCATCAGGTCCCACATGAGTTTTAAATATACAAATCCTGGTTTTCAAAAGAGTGAAGTGGGACCTGAACAGGGGTATATGGAAAGAGACATGTACTGTACATCCCTCAGAACAGTCTCTAAGAAACCTGTCCAAAATTTTCTAGCTTAAAAATGTGGTTTCATGTATGTGAAATATATATTCAATATATATGAATCATTGCATATTTGAAATTTGTTTAATATGAGCTAAAGGGGAAAAAATAAAAGGAAGAAAGTCTGAAAACTATTTAGAATTTTAAAAGCTTTCATAACAACCTTATGGCCATGCAGACCACATTAAAAAATTGAAAATCTTCCACAGGTGACACAGGCTTAGAGGCAATTTTTGCTAGAGCATGTGAATAACCATCATTATGACACATCATCGTCCCACCTCTGATCACAGTTAATTAAAAGAAAGCATGTGTCACAAAGCCAGTGCATCAGATGTTTAATCAACAAAACAGGACTACACTGAGTCCTCACGTAATTCTACTGACTTCACAAATTCGTGTCACAGACTATTTTACCTTATAATGTTCAAAAAATATTTGAGGTTGCAATTCAAGGAGGGGGACAGGACCTAAAGGGATGGTTACCATCAACTGTCCATGACAGATTATATTACTGTGGTGGGTGAAAAGGCCCTGATGTTACTGATAAGATTTTTTTTGTACAAGAACAGGGATCCCTGGACAAACTCACAGTAACACTCAGAAATGCAAAGCACAGCTAACAGTTTGAACATAAAGACTACTGGAAACATCAAGAGGAGCATGCACAGGATGGTCTCATGATTTACAAATTGAGACTTGGAAATTCTCTTCTCCCAGGTGGGCTCTAAGAAAAAAGTATTATTTAATCTTGGGCAAGTCACTTCCTGTCACTGTGCCTCAGATTCATACTTTAAGAACAACAGGAATCCTTTTTTCCATTCTACATCTTTTTTGGACTTATGTAAATAATATAGTGCCTGGGGCAAAAAAAATAATCTCTCATGAGGCTAAATACATGGTATCTATCAGCGTGAGATACAGGAAAAAAGCCCCAACGATCAAAGTAATCAGTATCACTGTATTTGGATTAGGGCATTAAATATAAGAAACCCAGTACAAATTTGTGATTTCTGTATTTAACCTGGGAATAACCTTTTCTTGCTTTCCGAGTTCCTCTAAGAAGTGGGGACTGTAGTTATTCTATCTTCCAAGGCCCCTCTGTAATACGCTCTGGACTCTGTCCCTCTCCCCATCCATGTAGCAGTGGGGCGAAACCAAGGGACACTTGAGACAACCTTCAGTGTAACAATCAGACCTGGTCTGCAACTTTACACTGCATAAATGTGCAAGAAATTGCTTCATTTTGCCACGTATAACAAGCAGCCTGCCATGGCATCCTAAAGGATTTCTCAACTGGCAAACAGTAGCAGCATAAGCACCCCACATAGGCCAAGTCCTCTAGTGAACAGACATGGTCATGAGTTTTTCAACTAAATATTCAAGCACTGAATTACCACATCTTTGCTTCATTTAATTTTTTTTACAAATTTGCAGATCAGAAAACCCAAGTAATTCTTAATTTATTGGAAAATCGAATTTTTTTTAGTATTGCAAGCATTCACCGAATTTCAACATTTTTCTTTCATTCTCTGTTTATATACTAATGCTTTTAAAAGTCTAAAGACACGGAGAAGGATTTTAAGTTATCAAAACAAACTGCTCAACCAATGTGATCATTCTTTCCTTTTTACAGATTACAGGTTTCCAGGTTTTAACCTTTCACCCTAAATGAGGAATAGAAATCACGGTACAGATTTTAACAGAAAGAGGGTATGGTGGCCTTTTCAGTTTTAATATGCACTGTTAAATTACAAATAATAAAATACAATTCACAATAAAGGCCAATTAAGCCCAGTGTGTGGAAGATGCCGTACAGAGCTTATGCTTCGCAAATTAGCGAATAAGGGCAATGCAGCTGAAAGGTTAAAAAAGCTACCACACTAAAAAACCCCAAAAACAAACAAACAAAAAGACCACCAACATCCTCCCCCACCAAAAAAAAAAAATCAAAACCAAAACAGAGAAAAAGAATAACAATAACAGGATAAAAAACCAGATGGAAAAATGACAGAAGATGGCATGACGGATTCTCCCTAATTCAAAAAGCACTACTGGGGAGAAAAAACCCACTACAAAACACACTACACCAAAAACAGCCCAAAAACCTCAATTTCTCTGTCTTCATCTATCTCACTGGCTTCTAATTAGCTTCCTCTATAGACAATTAAGAAAAACTGTCAGCTTTCATACATCTCAATGGATGAATTGCCTCAGCAAGTGCAAGTTTCCTAAACTGAAACTTGAATTCAAGTCATTAGACAGCGTCTATTGGTAGCACACCAACATAAAAATTAAGCTGTATACACAAATATATATGTGTGTTATGATGGTATTGCTGTGATGCGAAGGCAATGCAATTACACAGACTGAAATTTATCCAGAGCAGAGCTACCACTTTAAAAAAATAAGTGGCATTAATGATTACACAGTCAGTGTTTGAGGTTTATACTTCATACAGCACAAACTAATGTGTTCGATTCCTAAAACAACAAACCCAGTGAAGCATTTATGCTGCAGGCAGACAGTCTTAAAACATAGGCTACATCATTAAGTATATGTGCCACTAACTAGCTGGGATATTTCAAATTTCCTGCATGCAGTACTCTACTGAATATCTGGCATATAACATGAATATGTCTGGGGCTCCTAGAACATTTACCGACTTGTACAAATCACATCTTAACACCTCCAACCTAAAAACAACTTCTTTTAAGGAGCATGAAAATTCCTGCATTACAAAACAACTTGTTTTCTGTCAACAAAAATAACCAAAGAGATCAAAATCAATTATAATAACTCTCTGGTATTTAGAAAAAAGCATACCCACCTTTTCATCTAGATTTCCATTACGGTCAAACTGGTAGAGTGGTGCCAGATGACTCATAATCCACCAGCTAAAACTCAATGGGTCTTTACATTGAATTATTTCAAACCCAGACACACTTTCAGAAGTACTTGGCTGTTCAAACATATTCTTTAGAGTTGTGTTCACCAAGCTCCAGAAACACTGTAGGAAACGCAAAAGTTAATTTGAACTGTGTTCAATAACAAAACTTATGTTAACAATTTTCTCTACAACACTGTCCTATTGATTAATTTGCTTTTACAGAAAACAAGCAAGATGAGCCATTTAAAGAAAATAACAAAAAGCAGTGGTCAGTATTACCACAGAGAACTCAGGGCTACCTTAGAAAGTCCTCTCTCAAATGTCAGTAGAAAACAGTGTGAAAGGACAAGCTTGGGTCACCAGGAAGAATGCAGTGCAATACTTCACAGGCATAATTACAAGCTGATGGATTGATGACGTGCAGACAGGATGGTGCCCCAACACTCACAAGAGAAAGGTTAGAGTTCTTTAATGAAGACTTCTTACAGCATATTTTTGAAAAATTTCTAGTACCAGATTAACCTAACCAAGAGGAATATCGTAGATGGTAGAGAATCAGTCTGAAAGACAGCAAACTGAAGTTCTGTTTTGTCACAATCTGTTCCAGCACTAAGAAACTGATTAATTCTCTTTGACTCCCTGTCTGTATCACAATATTACTAATTCTTACAGCATGTGCCTGTCTTTCCTAGTTTTAAGGAAGTTCTCTGGGACTTCTTTGCATGTGTATTTCACCCACCTTACCTGGGTCCTGATGCTAACTTAGCTGCAAAGTGCTATTGCCAGTGCAAATGCCTAACAGTAACAGTTTCACTTGCGTTGTCCACCTTTACATCTGCTGTCATTAACAGGTAAACAGCCATCAGTGAAAACCCTCTACTGTGAAGTATTTCATTTTGTACTACATGAACTGTACTCATGACACAGATAGCCACTTTGGTTCTTATAAAGATTACTTCCGAAAACTTTAGAAGGATTTTGCCACTTCTTAGTATTCATTCAAAGAAACATCAGTTCAATTCTAAGCATCAGTCAAAGAAAGAAAAATTAAAATATTAGAAAATGTTAGCAAAGGAAAAGAACACAACAGAAAACATTATGCAATGTATAAAATCATATGGCCTCCTAACCCATACTTGAAATACTGCATGCAATCCTGGCACTCTGTTATTCAAAATAGGATGTGGTATTATGGAAAGAGGTTCAGAGAAGGGTGACAAAGATGACCACAGGAAAACTATGACACCTGAAAAAAAGAATTACTGTAAGAAGTAAGACTTTTCAGCCTACAAAAGGCAGAAGGTAGGATATATCACAAAAAAAAGAACAAACTGAAGAGGCATATAAGGTTGTACTGGTATAAAGAAGGAGAACAGGTAGAGATTTGCTGATTTCCAACAGAAGTATAAGGGGGCATCTAGAGAAGTCAGCAACTACCAGATTCAAAACCATACACAGGTTGCTCTTGTATAGATGTGTAACAAAGACAGAAACATGGGCTAGCTGGATCACTGTTCTGACTGTACCCGTATACCTAATGCCTGGAGATGAATCACTGCACGACATACCACAAAAACTGCAAATATTTTTTTTAAAAAATAAGTAAACATGGCTTTTTGTGTTTTGTTCTTCAGTAAAAAGAATGGAACTTTCACAGTCTATTCCTTTGCTTTGCTTTCTTTAGCACTAGGAGCACTCCAAATCAACGCCCTAGGTCATAACCCAACAGTACACTGCACACCTAGAGCCAGGACTTCACGCACACTCAAGACAGTGGCCCAAGACATCACAGTCAGCATGCAGTTCTCCTGCAGCAAATATGAAGTTCAGTTCTACCATCAGATCTGTGCATTCATGGCCATGTGGGAACATTTGGTGACTGTAGTGCACATGTAACAGTATTCTTCCTTTACCTCTGAATGAGACCCTTTATTTCTGTGGTCCAGCAGCTGAAGAAGTAGAATCCATAGTTCTTTAATGCAGGTACAGGGATAATGGCTACTAGAAAGAGCCTCAGAAGGTCGCACCTGAAAGAGAATACAGAATAAAATTATTTACAGAAGTGTTATTTTTGAAATTGTGTTTTATATATCAATATTTCCCCTTATCTTGGCTGTTTGGTTTGAGGGGCTTTTTCAGGTAAATAATATAGTTACCATTACACATTCAAAGGTGCATTATTTCATTAACATCCAAAATATTTCTCTCATACAACATAGACTCTTTCCTAATTCTATGTAAGTTGCAGGTTGTGCTATTTCCCATTTTCTTCTGATACACTCTCAGACATTATTTAATCAAATAAAACAGGCATTTTATGTCCTAAATGAAGAGAAATTACAATAAATACTGATTCATTGTCTGATGGTAGGGAAAAGAAAATGATTGATTAGATTTTCTTGATGTTCTTGAGAAGAAGAAGATTTCAAATGATTTAATAGCTATTATTGTTATTTTTAACTGAAAAATCCTTAATGACTAGGCATAATGTTAGGAGAATATGTTGTTGTTGGCATGAGGATGTTAATGTTCCCACAACATTTCACAAAATCTGCTTTTCGGTAAATTTACTGCAAGGCATTCTTTTAATATGCAGAAAACAGCATATTTCAAGTCATGTACGTTATTTGATTACTATTCCATATTTAACAAAATTCACTCAGACTGATGCATTTCAAATGCAAAACAGTCTTCTTGTGATTCATCTTTCAATTTTACATTCCCTGAATTGTGAAACAAAACAAAACAGCAAAAGGAACTGCTAAATACATAAAAAAATCTCTGTATGCTTTAATGTTTTTAAGATCTACCAGAACTGTATTTGAAATAATCATACTATAGACAAAACTTTACTTACTCTATCCTAAGACACATGAATCCACAGAACTGTATTCATAGGTGGTGAAAATTGTGAGAAAAGCTTTGCTTAAATGACATAATTCAGCACCTTTTACCTTCAGCAAGGACACAATGGCAGAAATGTAGAAAGAAAAGAGGGAAGACAAAGCAGCTCATACTCATTTTATCCCTAAACAAAGAGTAGTCCCAAGTTTGAATAATCAACCTACACCCCTCTAAAGCAAACAGAGGGGAATAGGTGCCTAGAGAGTAATTAATCTCACTCACTGCAGAACTGTTGTTATCCTTCCATGACAATAAAAAGTACCTTGGGTGAATAGTTTAGCCAGCTAACTCCCAGACATCTACATCTGATGAGATGGATGCTGAATTTTTATATCCTCCTGTTTTTTCTGATCCATTCATGCACTATTCTCAAATCATACTGGCACTTAAAATAATTTCTGAATTTGGAAACCTAATACTATAAATTAAAAATTGTATCAAAATATGCAATGCCAATGACAGCAGTGGCTGTGTGAGACATTACAGAAGTGGAAGTGAATGACTAAAAACCCACACTTCTCACAATTAGAACAACAAGTACATCACCAATAGTTTCAAATCTGTATAATATTCTACTAGGATGCAAACTTCCTATTTATCATCTGCCTTTAGAATAGTATGTTTACAACTACAGTTTCATACAGCTCCAAATCAGGTTAAATACAGAACATTTAATTATAATTATGAACTTGCAGGTATATATAAATGTGAACTAATTTGGTTTTTTTCTCTCTCAAGAATCCTTATCCTATGAAATTGCCATGGTAGACCTGACCTATTTTAAATAATTTTTTATTCACTTTCCATATATACTTAGAGTATTTCACATGCCCTTCTCTCTCCTCACACTTATAGTTAAAGATCTGTTACAGGAATCTCTTAACAACCTGAACTAATTTGATGTAAATGTTACCTTGAGAAAACAGTATGACCACGAAAGTCTCTTGAAAAATTCATTATTTAACTACTAATTTCCCAAAACTGAAGTGCTTCAAAAATAACTCTGGTTATGACTCACCACGAAAGAGCAAAACAGATCCACTGGAAATGAGCAGTCTACTTGTTACTATAACACTGGAGGTTTTTATAGAAGTATTAGGCATAGAAGCTATCTTACAAATGAGTTTCATGCTTTCTAGGTGGACTACCAGTTGTTGCAGCAAGGTTTCTTCAACAAAGTTCCTTCATCTACTGTTTGCGCCTGTTACTGTGCTAGTATACAAGATTGCAGGATCCCTTCTCCAGGAAATGTGCAGTACCCATTAAGGATAGACTCTGGGTAGTAGTATCAAAGCAAGACACCATACAGATATTGGTTAGACCAAGGATAGCCAAGATACTGTTGTCGTCAGAGATACTCTGGATATCCTCTCACAACATCCTCAGTTCAGTATCTTGGTAAGAATGTTTAAAACCCCTAATTGTGGTGCTGTTGGGACAATAGAGGTCTGGTGCCACAGGTGTGGCTGCTGAAGACAGACAAAAGATATCCACGGATATGTATTTCTCTGGCAAATGTGTCTCAGAGCACACTGGGCTCAGTACATGATCCAATTCAAGCATCTTGATATCAGAGCTGCCCAAGAAATCAATCTGAAAATACGCATCTGGAAGACTACAGTTTATGTCTTTCTTTCCAAGGATATCCACAAATGTTAAGAGCTGCACACATGAATGTTCTCAGGTAAAAGCCCAAGGACATGTTTTAGTGATGAGCTAATGGTGTCACCTACTAGGGTATTTAGTTGTGTTTTCAACAATTTTGAGGGATGTTATTTCCATTACAGGATGACAGCAATGATTAGCATGCTATAGGAGGCACCAGCTCAAGTGCAAGCATCACTTCAGAAATTAATCTCAAATAGAACTAATTCAAGCTGTGTGGCCCATGCCTAGAGAGAGCTTAAGAAAAAGCAGTGGCAAAACAATCTTCTTTGTGACGTGGCTCTGCAAAAGTACGTTGAATCTGCCATTTTATCATCTAACATTTCCAAGCTTACCATCAAGCACAATGTTCAACAGATACTAATTGAATTTTCTTTTATAAAACATTATTCTCATCTATTTGCCTTTTGTCAGGGGAGAAGGTTGCAGTACTATCTGATAATTTAACAGATCAAAACTGATTTTAAAAGATAAGTTTTCTACAGGAAGGTATTTTAACAGAGCAGTTATCAAACGCTAGTACAGCCATTCCCCCCACCCTAAAAAGTAACATGAAGAAGAACTCTATTTTCTATGTTTTTGCTCTAGGAAAACATCAATTATACAGTAGTCACTGCTACTTATTCTCAGAGTTCAGTCCTACGTTCATGGATCACACGTGTCCATCCCAAGCAGGTTTCACAATGACACAAAGATTACACAGCTCTTTTACTGGCTGCTATATGGAGCTATTATGCCTTTCTAGCTTTGGAGTGCTCAAAACAAGTGAGAAAAATACTGCAGCTATAGAAGGAAAGAAGAAGAAGAAAGAAGATATGGACAAGTTTTCCCATGACAAATGCAGAAGTGCTGTAACAGAAAGATGAGGTGGTGGAAATAGGCACACTGCAACAATAAACTCTAGTATGACATTCTCTAAATGTCCAGTTAGCTTACTGCCAGGATTAGTGTTATTCTCTTTTTGTTCCTGTTGAGAGAGTTTGAAAAGACATTTTTTTTGTTTTTGCATCTATCTAAACCTTTTAGACTGTGCCATGTTTGGCATTAAACCTGGAACACTGAACTTAGGAAATGTGGCACTCACTTCTGCTCTGTACACAGTGCATTTCAGTATTACTCTCTCATTCAACTGCCAGATGGTCATGAATAAATATAACACAATTTGAGCTCCTAACAAATAACACTCTTTAAAACATGGAGATACAAAGCCATACATAACATTTAAAACTAAGCAGCAAGAAGTCATCTATGCGCTGGTGCAATACCCAATTCATATGGTTCCCAGTACAAGCATCTAACTACCCATGTCCTATACATAAAGAAAAAGAGTTACCTTTGTATACTTGTCGATGGCCAAGCTTATTAAATCAGATATGAGATTTCCACAGTGTTTTTCAAATAAACTGATACTGGTTAAATTCTCTCCGGTTAGATTTATGAAATTGTTAGCATATACAACTTGTCCTAAAAAGCAAAAGAAAAGTAGAACTGTTTAGTTCCAGGTTTGGCTGCAGGACTATAAGACAGACAGGATTTATTTTCTAATACATATATTTTAGAATGGGCTGGTTGACCTGTATGTGATTTTAATTTATAAATTCATGTAGAAAGCTCATCTTAAATTCAAGCTAATCCCTTCATCATTGCACTGAAATCTGGTATTATTCAGGTTGACAGTAGAAAAGCTTGGCACTTTACAGCCTTTTATTGGCACAGATTTTGCAGAGGAATAAAGATTTATTTATCTGCAAGTTCCTCTTTGTCACATGCCAGTGCGCATGTTCTGGAATCATGACATGTTTTGCAGATATGCAAGTTGATGACAAACAATTCTGGAGAGGTCTAACACTTTCCTTTGGATGTGTTGATGTAGAAAGCTGGCATGATCATGTTCCAACTTGAGCATTCGTAGGCTTAACAGATAAAATGGTAAAGTTAAGAGGCTGTAAGATCTTATCCCACAAGCTTTTCAACAGTACAACTCCCTTGACATCAGTGGAGCAGACAATACGTAGAATGAGCTTGTATTTTATTCCTGGAAATGTAAGGTGAAGCCCTGAACCCACTATCCTGACACTGGTCTCAGCAGTGTGAAGTTTCCACTCAGAATACTTTACAGAATGAGATAAAAACCTAAGGAATTCTAAAAGGCACGTAAGAATACAAGATAATATATGTAGAGATATTACTGTCTTGACTAGTAAATTTTATTCTTAAAAATCATGAGCTGTCTCTTACAAAGCTAGATTACTGCATTATTACTCAGAACGTATCTAGAAATAAATATTGAATTCTGGAGAATACACTTCCTTTAACAGTTTCACTACTCTTTCTGCAAAATGCTCTAAGAAAGGAAAACAAGCTATCCCACAATGGATCATAAAAGAAACTTAGAATTACAGACCAAAATAGCCACCCCACACACTATCCAGTAACAAAGACATGCAGAACCAGAGAAAATGTGTTAATGTGAGCAAGGCTGTGTTGTGACAGCACTCGGAGCAGGCAAAAGCTAATCCAAGAGTTCAGATTCAACACCAGTTACTGGGCTAAACATATTTTTTCATTATTCATCAAAAACATTCTTTCTATACATCAACATCACTTCAACTGTTGCAATTCCTATATAGAATTTATATTTACAATTTATGATCAGGTGGCATGAGGGAAGGTATGGTTGCAGTGACACACTGATTATAGAAGAAAACACACTTCTGTGATTTATTTTGGTAGAATGGACTTGGAAAATAGATATAAGCCTCACAAAGCAAATAAAGTTCTCTTCTGTATTTTAACAATTCTTCAGCAAACTGAACTACTCTGAAATTGAGTTTTTCAAATGCGTTTTATGACCTTTTTAATCTAACTTCTATGAACAGCTTACTCTTATCAACTTACTTTTTGCCCTTTTAAAGCCTTATAAAAGTTTTTTTTAAAGATACTGCCTTGCCCTTTTCTTGCTGTACTTTTATAAGGTCCTCTGATTGAGGCTTCTTCTTTTGCCCAATATTTTCTTAGTGTTGCACATGGTTAACAATTCAGATTCTCTCCTCCAAGAATCCTTGTTATAGTCCATCCCTGGACACTTTTCCTACACTGTTTTCATCAAATTGCCATTCACTGTTATGCATTCTGGATATCTGTAAATGCATTTTTATTTGTGATGTCAGGATGTGCATTGTTATTAAATATTCAGTATGCTGCGTCAGATGAGTATGAACTTCATGATCTTTGTTTTGACAGAACAAATTCCTAACACAATTCTATTTAATTTGAGCCACATGATGATTCACAAAGAACCTACCTGTACCATATTTGAGTTTACCCCATTCAATACAGCTATGCTTAAAAACCACCAGAAATAGTTTTGATTATGGACAAATCAAGATGGGAAAACTAGGTAAGTCATATGTATAGAATAAATGCAAGAAAAAAGCCTGCGCACTTACTCTTCAGTTTTTCACCTAGTACATGAAGAACTTCTAATACTAGCCAGTAAATATCCAAATGGAGATGTACTAAGTGCCACGATGGAGGAAAGACCTGTAATTAGAAACACACTTATATTTAACATTTCTTTAGTGAATTCTGGATACTGTACTAAGGGTGGTCAGGCTTTGGAACAAACTGCCCAGGTAAGTGGTGGAATCATTAACCCTGGAAGTGTTCAAAAACATATGGATGTGGCATTTGGGGACACAGTTTAGTGGACAACGTGGAGGTGCTGGAGTAATGGTTGGACTTGACATTCTAAGATAGCCTGCAAAGAACATTATGGATATCTATGATCAAATGCAATGTAACATACAAATACGCCATTCAGTTCAAGGAAAACAAAAAAGAAACAAACAAAAACTTTCATTACAATTCTGTCTATAAGAGGCTATTTACCAAGTTTTGATTCAAGCTTGACAAATTACAACACCCTTAGTTAACCTTCTCTTTACAGAAAAGTATTTGGTAGCACACAGACTGCAAAAGTGAGCTCTTAAAATAACTCCAAAATTTTAGTATTACCTCCCTAAAGTTTACCGGAAATTACTGTTTCAGTCATCAGATCAACAGTGGCCCTCCTGACAAGCTTAACAAACATTCAAAATAGTGCTTCTCAGTTGATCATTCCTCTCCAGATACTAGTTTATACAACATAAGACTGAAATTCCATTTTTGTCTTTATAAAGGATTTGAAAGCATTAGCTATGATATGTGTATGCACAAATCCTCATGGTGTATACTTCACTGGTGTTTAATGCTGCCATGCCTCCTTCCACATCTGCACTTTTCTTTGTATACAAGATCTTTACCCATTCTGAGTAAGATTTCAGAATGTATTTCTAAAAAAATGCCCCTCCTACTGGGAAGCCCAGAAATTTTAAACATTGCTACAGACAAACACCAAGTAATTTTTTAAACAAGCTATGCTAATTCAAGCCTACTTATCTACCTGTAATTGGTATTATGATTTGTATAGCTTAGGGAGAATTCTAAAGCTATAGAATGAAAATAAATAGATAAACAAACACAACAACAGAAAATCCAGTTCTCATTAGTTGTGTATGCCAAGTAAAGGATGACACTTAATAAAGAAAAAAAAATCCAAACCAGAAAGATTAACTTATATTAAGCCCAAATTTATCAATTTATCAAGAATACATAATGGCACATAAAAAATTAAAATTCTAAAAAGACATCAACCTTTGCCTGATTTTGAATAGTAAATGCTGCCAGAACATTACTAGGAAGTTCACAAAGGCGACCAACGTGCACGGTCAAAGCATGAAGCTCTTCCACCAACACCGACGGTAACTGAGCTTCTAGTTCTTCATAAGGATGCAGCATTCCATCATTTTCCACCTTAGGGGGCTCAAGATACCTGAATGTACAGAAAAATACACACAGTCAGAAAAAGGGTAAGAAGCAGCTACACAAAGCTTGGTACTCAAGTTAGTAAAATGTGTGTAAACCTCACCTGAAGATGAAAACTTTCACATAGTGCAAAAACTTAAGACATTGATGCCTGATGCTCTCTGCTTCAGAGTGCAAGTGCGCAGCTTGACCTGCAGTAAAAGAGATCAATAGCTTAAAGCAGATGTGACCACACCATGTCTACTTTAACATGTGCATTCTCCACAGTAATTAAACCAGACCACTGGAAAGCCACCTGCTGAGGACAAGCTGGGAGGTAACTGATGGTAAACACCCACTTCTAAATGTCATCTTGCCAGAGGGATCATTCTTTATATTATCATCTCAGGCACATTGCTAGATACAGATAGAAAAGAATGCCCTCAGGAAAGGTGAGGGCAAGCACTCAGTGCTAGAAGAAATCATTCAGCCCTACTGCCCTGCTTCCTGACTGCTTCCAAGACACCTTCAGTAAAGACATGGGTAAAACCATTTATCAGCACCCTTTTCTCTTGATGGGCTTAAACAGGTGGACTTATTTGTAAATACACTTTGTAACTTTTCCTCGGCAGTATCACGTTGTTGCACAGAACCTTCAGATGTATAATGTTAAGTGCCATCCATTCACAATCCTGCCTTTCACTTGCAGCTTTGTATCCTTTCAGGTAGTTATTCTGGCTATATGTCTCCTTGCCTTTGTTCTCTGAAGCTGTTCTTAAGGTGTTACCATCCCCATCTAGCACCTGCAAGCTCAAACACCCCTATTAGAGCAGAGATTCACTGGAAGTTATAGCCACTGTGTGAGAATCACTCATTTTTTCCTACACCTTCCCTTGTAGCTTTCAGCTTATATTAGAGAAAGATGAAACTAAGTGCATAACAAACCAAATATGTCATTTAAATACCAAACAACTACTGCCCAATAATATATATACACACACAAAGGCTTAGCAAGCAGTCAGACTGCAGCACGTGTTACTGATTACGCACCTGCTGATTATTGAGAGCATCTTAAATACATGCATCAAATGAGAACCTTTAGGCCAAGTGGAAGTGCATCACCCTAGAGGAGATGCATGGCAAAAACTCTTGGTCACCTACTACTGCACATCCAGGGAAAGACAGTTGTCTTTGCTCCTCTCCCCAGCTGACTACTGGGGAGTCTTGCCTTTTTTTAATCTTGCTCTCATTGTCCCTTTTGTTTCCCCCCATCTCCTCCAGTTAACCTGGAAGTTCACGTAAGTCACTTGATACAGACCCCACAAATACAGCTTTGTGCATACAAGCTTATCTCAATATCTTCTGAGCAACAACACTCCGTGGGCAAAGCAAATAAACCAGTACAAGTACCAGAATATTCCAGTGTACAGCCAACCTGCACCACACCAGAAGCCATGGTAATGAACAACAAGTTAAAGAGGATCAATTCTCTCTGTTCTAAAGTAATTATTTGCAGATATTACTGCTGATTTGTAGCAATAACAAATACTGTTTTCTAAATTCCTCAGAAGTTCTGTTTAAACAAAATTTTATGTTATAGTATTTTTACGTGGCTTCTACATTACACAGTTCTCAGTACGAAGTCTCCAAAGCTCATCAAGACTGATAGGAAACAAAATAAAATGTACAATATTGATATCTATATAAACACACAGTATATAACAAAGATTTACTGAGCCAAAACTCTTAACAGGGGTTTTAAACAGTGGTGACAGCACATTTATTTAAGACATCTATCTATAGATGTCTAAGACATCTATAATACCTAACATCACCCTGCCTGACCATTTAAAATACTTCAATCCTCATGACACCATTCTACTACTAGCCCACTTCTAAAGGGGGAACTGAGTCACAGCTGAATCAGTGACTTGCTTGGATTCAGAAAGAAAGCCTAGTGCAAAGCACAAAACTCAAGTTCTTCATTTTACTAGCTTATTTGACAAGTGGAAGTACAGGATACAAAGAAGAGAAGAGAACCAAGCAGGTGCTTAAATTTAAGAGAAAAAAAGAACTACAGAACAGTTTCTTGGTGTCCAGCTACAATATAAAAGTTCAAATCTAAAACAGGCTATTTCCATTTATGTAAAAAAAATTAGATTTTTAAGATACTATCAACAACCACATATGAAAGAAGCTTGCTGATAAATTCACATCAATTATTTAAACAGCAGAACATGACAACATCAAAACTAAATAATAGTAACGTAAAAATATCCACTCATAGAACACTAGCACTTTATCTGTAACGAGAAGACACTATAGAGAGTTTATTTCTAAGTAATTACTGAACTTCTCAACTTGCTAAGTAATTCAGCTTTCAACTTAAAGTAAGCCCAAGGCTGCAATAATCCTTCAGAAACACGCTGCTTCTCATGCCTCAGTATTTAATTGAAACAAAGCATTTTGTAGTGATCCCATTTTATCGATCCCACTTCAAAGATAAATGAAGTTTGTAAATAACTCTAAACTAAGCAAATATAACTAACTTGTTTAAACGTAAGCCAAGGGAACACTGAACAAAATCCCAAGCCACTACCTTTGTTAACTAAAATAGTTGTTGGGATTATTTGATGGAATTTTCTGTTCTTAATTAAAAGAGTTAATAGTTTTGCCAAATTCTCCTCTAGGGGTGACACCTTAATTCAACCCAAATTAATGCAAAATGCCCCACTAAGGTCAGTAAGGTTTGCCCTGTGCATCTACCATACAGGCAAATGTGGTTCCAAACTGACGCCCAACATTTCCACTATCTATTTCCCATCTGTCTTACATCACTTGGTTGCCTATATTTCTACCCTTACTGCAGTTTTATGCTGCTTATATGCTGTTCTGAGGCACACTCCAAAAGCCCCTGGTCAAGAGTCAAAGCACAAGTGTGATCTGTGAGAATTTACTTCTGTAATGAAAAGGCAGTCACACGCCCATTGCAATGTCAAATTAAATTTGTGAAACTTACCAAAATCAGATGAACTCGTTTGTACTAGGTTTTCCAGTCTCTGTATCTGTTGCCTAATTAAAGGAATACAAAGATTTATGGCATTTATCTAAGTTGTTTAACTCCACTTTAGTAAGGTCAAAATAGAACAGAGAAAGGTAAGAGGTTTTTCTTGCTTTGTAGTTCCAAAAAAGCTTATGGAAACGTAACTTAGGAGTTTTAGTGGGAGGCAGTGGACACATCCAAGTGTGAAGGGATGATATTGAATAGAATTTTTGCTTGTTTTTAAATCATTAAACACAGTACCAAAAAAACCCTACAACAAGTGGCTAAATATTGGGGAAGGCAAAAAACAATACAGACAAAAACCCCCAAAAGCCCTTCCCTGCAAGTGATCTTTCCACAAGCACAACTCAACTTCATGTTTGACCACAGAACAAACCTAAAAGTTAGCCCTCATGGCATACACTCAGTACACACTAAATTAATCCACTTGTGAATGTGCATTCTGTCAGCAGCTTTTCCTGCTTCTTGCTTCGGGTGGTTGGCTGTTTAACTCCAGCACAAAATATAAACAGCAACAAATACAGTAGAGTAAAAGGAGGTGTCTCTAGAAAAGTTAAAGTTCAGTTTTGGAGAGAAAAGAAAACATTTTTAAAGAAGCTAAGTGCCACTGCAAATGAATATTTTAAAATAAGCTGTAACATAGGTAAATACTCAGCCATATTCTGTAACAACTTTTATTTGCAAGTGGTCTTCCAGTAGAGTCTCCACAGAGATAAAGCAGTACTAAAGTGAATATATGAAAAGCACAACTGTGTCAGACAGACTTTTGAAAGAAAATGCTGCACAAATGAGGAGGGAGCTCTCTGCCTCATTTCTTATACAGTCAAAGAAGTAACTACTGAAGGATTCTAAAACAGGCTACTTGGATCTAACACAAATCAAATGTTCTTAGAAAAAAACCCCTGAAAACTAAGAAGCATCTAGAAGACACAAGAAGCATTTAAAGACACAAGACTCCAGGTTGTAACTTTTATATTAAAGGGCAAACACACAGTAAAATGATCTCCCTTAGCTCTTTCTTGCTTCCTTGGATAAAGCCATGTCAGCTACCCTTCCATCATTTAGGTGGGTTGTAGAGTTTTTTTGTTTGTTTTGAAATCAAAGCTGCATTTCTGCCTGGATTTTTCAAGGATTTCAATCACATGAAAAGGAAGGAAGTCTGAAGCAGAAGGACTTTATGAAATAGGGCTTTTGAGACTTAAGTTTAGAGAAAGAAGGTACCAGAAAGAAGCCACACAGAAAAAAAAAGAAAAAGACAGAATACAGTGGGTTGATAAAATTAAAGCACAAACTGGGAAAAGAAACATAACAAAAATCCCATAATTTAAATAAATAATTTTAATTTCAATTTGCATTTGTACCTCAAAGATTGATCCTCATGGCTGTTAATCATTAAACCATTTGATTTGCAAATACACATTCTGACAGGTAAACTGGTACTTCTGTTTATCAAAGATATACTATCTTAATATACCCACTTAAATGGTTACATGGTCTCACTCACTTTGACTCACACTTCTATAACATGAAAACCCGTAAGAATTTTTACCAAGCAATTAGTATTTTAACTTGCAGTTCTGCAGTATACTATTATTACTTATGACAATATCAAAAAAATTGTAAATAATTTTTAATTACAATATTAAGTACAATCTTAGACATTAAAAAAGACTAGGTTCTTGTAAGCATGTGTTTAAACACATATTAACTACACTATTTACACCCACCCTATCCTCAAAAAGGATTGTAACTTGTACTTAACACATTTGATTTCCACATTGGAAGCAGGAGTTTTTCTACTTTCAGTTGTCAGCTTGTCTATAAATGAAACTGCTCCATTTTATGACTGAACAAATGAACTGAACGTCTTTGCAGAGGGACTTGTCACACCAAAAGACAGCTTAGCAACCAAACTCTCAATATCCAAGTTAGCTGAAATCAATTATTCCTACCAGGTTAGTACAGCTTAAATAGCTTAAAAACCACAATAACATACATTCTGCCTTATGTTCATCTCTATTGCCATTACAAAGCAGTTTACATTACAGGAAAAAAAACCTTAAAAAAATAGCCATTTAATTCAACATTCCTCTGTCACTGTCCACTGATTTTACGTTAACGAACAGTTAACAAATCAGACTAAATGCTGGAACTTTTAACATAATTACATCTCCCCCAATATTGCTTGGGGTTTTTTTAAAAAAAACAGTGGAGTCAAAGCTTGCATCAAATAAGCAAAGCTAAATAATACTGGTTTTAATACACTTCCAGTCATCTATGTCACCATGTTCCAATAAGCTAGACCCAATTAACCACGTTGCACATCATACCCTTGGTCATACCCTAAAGGGATGGAAGAATCCACTGCAATGAAAGGAACGATGGAATACATCACATATATTTGTGAAATCATACAAAAGCTCTTCTCCCATCCACTCTCTGTATGTGCTGTACATCCTGAGGATTATCAGTAGCAAAGAGGATTATCAGTGATCTGTGTATTTGCATTGACCAGATTAAGCATCTACATTGAATTAGTCAAACACTGAGTAACTGTATCTGAAGAGATTGCTGAAGCTATCCTAATCCAAACAATTGAAGAAAGCACTGCATCCAACATTTATAGTATTTGATTTTTAACCTTCACTTTCCTTTATGCACAAAAAAGCACTAAAAGTCTTCAAAAGACAACTTCAATTATATGGGTAGCACAGTCTCATTCAAGGAAATCTCACATAGTCTATTCATACATTCTGAAGCTAGAGCCTTCTAAATTAACCCCAACACTCTGTTGTAATAACTATACTTGATTTTTTTTTTAAATCTGGTAATGCCTAAGATATGCATCACACTACTTAGAAACTTAATAATAAGTCACATAATATTAAAAATCTGTGACACAATGTACTTCTTCCTGCAATTCCATCTGTGTCTTATCCATCACTTACTGGAGCATTAAACAGACAGCATTAATCTTTTTTAGATGCATTGCATAGCCCACAGTCTTTTACGATGTTACTAATAAAAACGTGAAAAGTTTGCTACACCCAGTAGATATAATTACAGATATGGATTAATTATAAAATACAACATTATCCTACCTAAGTAATCCAAAGAGAAATCCACAGGATTCAACTAATGCCATTTCAGTAACCCACTGAAAGCCAAACAATTCCACTGTACTTTCTTCATAGTCATTTGGAGAAGGATCTAGTCTCAGCAAAACCCTGCAAAATAGAGCCAACAATATTCATATTATAACAACAATATTCATATTATTCATATATATTGTTACAACATTATTATTCATAGACATTATTATATATTACAACATTATTATTCATATATAATATTACAACAATATTAATATATTTTCCAGTAATAAACCTATAGAGTACAATATCTATAGTTGGCTTATGTACCACCAACACTTTCTGAATATATCAGCAACATGTACATGACAAATATCTCAAAGACAGTTGTACCTTTTAGAGCAATATGATCTATAGTAATACGACAACTCCCAGCTTCAAAAGCATAAAAACGAGATATAATCACAGGTCACAGTATATTTTGGAAACAAAAACTAACAAGCTACCACCTTGAAGTATCTTCATACTTACAAAGGGGCTGAGACATAAAATACAGACTGTGCTTAGAGAAGAGGCTGCTGTGTAAGATAACACGCTGCTCTGTATGCTTGGGATCTGTCTCAATGCACACTACATACCTAGTAAGTAGTAGCTGGAACATACATTTGTTCATTTATATACATTTAATCATATCTATACTGATAACACTCCTAAAAGTACACTTTTAGGCAGATGAACAGGTGAGGGGCAAAATGTGACCTTCTTATTATAACTTAAACTAACACTAGGCCATAACTACACTTTGCTCTGGCTAAAGAAAAATAAAATAACATCAGAATTACCATTTCACTCAAAGTGGAGAAAATCAGACACCTGTATTGTTAATACATTATAATTGTGCAAATAAAAAAATATTTCACTAACATGCTTTAAAAAAAAATCACAGAAAACTGCATAATGACAGCACAGTAAATTATTTCAGAATTTTCCCACTACCATTCATAAAATAATCCCATACAGATTACCCTTAACTCACTAATATGTAAAAAAATTTTCATTTTAAAATTTTAAAAATATACTAGGCAAGCACTTAGTTTCCATTACATTACACACCAAATTCATATTCTACTTGAACTATGCACTATTTCATTCTCAGAGGAAAAAGGAGAATCTACTAAATAATTGGCTCAACCTCCCATAACACTTGGTAACTTCTTGAACACTGGACTGTTTTGAAGCCTCTAGCAACTAAATTCAGCTACTCCAGTTCCAAGCAATGAAGACAGTCGAGTCCCTTGCATGGAGGCTTTTCTAGGACTTTGCAATCCAGGTAGACAATGTAAATAGACAGTAGAAGAACAGTGTTATCACAACTACAGTGACTGGGAAACCTGTCTACATACAAGCTCCTGAGTGAGGTTTTAATGACAGAAACAATTTCAGGTGAAATGTTTCTTTGTCAGTGTGGAATCCACTACTGATATGTTCATGCAGATACAGGATCCCTCAGTCATCTACTTGATATAAATTTGAATGAACGTGCTCTGATGCAACTAAAATATACGATAAATAAGGCAGAGAATGGGGGAGGTGCCGTGGAACCCCCCCTTAAGCCTTTACAGAAAAGACTGTGGAAAAAAAAGTAACTACACAAAATATGAAGCCTGTCAGGAAGACAGACAGACAGAAAGATTAGGCTTTTGTAGGAAAAACAAGACAACCCCTGCAGGCTGAGCAAACAACACAGTAAACTAAGCTGAATGACAGACAATAAGGCCGATAACTAAAACCAAAGTAACATTTTTAAATCTCACAGAAAATACTTATTTGCTATGCATATGACTTCAGAACCATAAATCTAGAATGCATGCAAGGGTGAAGCTTTGAGAAAGATGGTCTTAAAGCTACAAAGAACAACCCCAGCAATAGGGGGAAGACAAGTAGAGCAGGTTTGTTAATTAAGTGGAAAAGAGAGAAAAATGGCCAGCATTTAATAGGGCACATAACTGGAAAAAGCAGTGCTGAAGCCTGCTCAGAAATGTAAGTGATCTCAGATGCTGCTGCCCAACACGCCAGTTTTGAAGCGTCCTAACAGGCTTGTTAATGTCTGCTACAGTATCTTAAAAGTAAGTTCAGAAAGCTAGGAACTGCATCCAGAGCACCGTTCAAAGCAGCTGATCAACACAACAGCCCTTCCCACTTTGTTACCACCAAGTTGATTTCAGGATCAGAAGAGCTGAAGAACAAACTGATTTGGAAACCCATCAGCATCCAGAGGCACCAAACATGAGTGGAAAGAACATTTTAGAAGGCTTTTATATTTGTAATTAAAAAAAAATCCCATACCTCTTAAGAGACCCACTTGCTAAATAAGACTCTGCAGAGAACCTTCTTCCTCCATTTTGGTTGTCAAAAGCACAAGAGAAGCAAGACAGCCTTGAGCTCTCATTCTCCACTTCCATCGCCAGCTCCAAGCTTTCAGTGAGAAACGGGGGTGTGGAGGAAGCCCCAAAGTCATCCTCCATTGTTTTCACCTGACCCAGAAAATAAAAAGATAAATACAAAAATACTCATAGCATTTCATAAAATAAATTTCTCATTGTTACAACTCCATGTTATTCTTCAGCTCAAGTGAGGACACAGATCTGACCACCTGTAATACAGAAAAAGCTGAGAGACACCACCAAGAAAGGCAATCATGGTCACATGCCCTGTCAGCCAGCTCTGCCACTTTGTGCAACCACATCTTCCTCATTGAACAGAACCCGTTCAAGAGGTCACATCAATGACTTTAAAAAACCCCAAACAGGTACATTTTTTTCTGGTTTAGCTCTCTAAATTAGCTAGTGATGAGGTTAGACTAGCAGTAGGTTATAACAGGAGGCAGGAATGCATTACAAAGCTACTTCCAGCAACACTTCATTTTATGACCAGAGTAGCTATGCTGTGGAAATACATCATACATTACAGACTGTCTGTAACTTCAAGGCATATTAAGTTTCTCTTAGGAAACAGTGAACACATCCCACATGATAATTATGGAACTCTGAAATGCTAAAGATTTAAAGCTTAGAAAATTACTGTATGGACGATTCTGACACAGTTGGAAGTTCCTATCAAAAGAAAAGTCTAACTACCCAGGTATCTGAAAAAAGAGAAACAAAACCAAAGAAAGATTACCACGTCCAAAAGAAGTTCATTGTATAGTTAATATTAGTGAATTCATATTTTATACAATATATTGAAAGAGCAGAACTAGGTAAGAGGTGTCAGAGAGTCCTAGAAAAATATGCAAACAAATATGCAAACAATATAACTTAAACTCTAAATTAAAGTTTTCAACTTCTTTCCTGGCATATTTTGATACGGTTCTTGCAAAAACTAGTTTACACCATGGCTAGAGGTTGGTAACACAGAGGCTTATTTTAAAAATAAGCTCAGGGGAAAAAAAAGAAGAAAAAAGTTTCTGTTCTGATTTCTCACATCCATTCACATTCCTGCGGAGCAGGGGGCTGTGCAAGCAGGGAAAGAATGACTTCAGTGCTCCAGTTTACAGCAGGACCCTATGTACGGGTGTTGGCACAGCTGGCGAGGCAGCTGAAGGGAATACCCTCAACCATAAGAATTCCTAAGAGTTTGGGGTATCAAAATCGCCCCACACGATACAAAATCGTGGGAGAAGAGTTACATAAAAGGGCAGCTCTTCCCGGCTACGGCCTCATCTCTACGGCTACTCCCATCAGTTCTGTAGTTCTCGACCACATCCCTGACCCAGCGGAAACAATTAATGACTTTAAGCACCTCAATCTCCTTGGCCTCCAAGCAGAACCTTCCAGGCGACTGCAATCCGCGGGCAGGAGCTGCAAAGCGGCGGGAGCCGCCGGGAGCAGCACCGTGGGGCACCGGGCGCGCCCACGAACACGACCACCACGTGTAACGCCTGGGACCCGCGCCGCCGCCCTCCCCCCNTCCTCCCGCTCCCTCCCTCTCCCGCTTCCTCTCCCCGTTCCCGCCCCGCCCACCCCAGGGCGCAGCGCCGTCCGCCACTCCTCCCATTGCTGACAGGCCACCGGGTTTTCCTGCTCAGCCTGGCGTCCCTTGGCGGGTCAGCCACCACAAGTGGTTTCTGGCCACCCCGCACATAAACACCACCATCTTGCCACTGCTGTTAAGCTCCCTCCCTTGTACTCACAGAATCATGGAATCACGGAATGCCTTGGGTTGGAAGGGACCCTAAACATCATCTACTTCCAACCCTCCTGTGGTGACTTCAACTACACCGCGGTGTACAGAGCCTCATCCTGGGCTAGAACACCTCCAGGGATGGGGCACCCACAACATCGCTCTTCAACCTATTCCAGTGCCTCACCACCCTGACAGTAAAGACTTTTTTCCTGATACCTAATCTAAACCTACTCTCTTTCAAGTTGAACCCATTCCCCCTTGTCCTGTCACTACATGCTGTTATAAGTAGACTTGCCCCATCTTTCTCGTAAGTTCCCTTGTACTGCAACTGTCCCCTACGTTTGTCTGGTGTCTTTCATGCCTAGACTTTACCTGAACCTCATTTCCCTTCTCTCCTCAGCCTTCTCAGTTCACTCATCCAAATGCTCTCTCAGAGATGGGCAAGAGGTTCTCCTGGTCTTTTCTGATGCCTTACAGATCCAGATCCAACCTTCCTATGTCTGTCAGGTAATGCTCGTATCCCCAAACACATGCAATTCTCATCAAGCTTGGGAAGTGCTGTTTAATGCATTTGAAATTCAAGCTAGGTATCACTCCTATCATCTACTGAAACGCCTCCATTGGGTGTGACAGTCATCACAGAATGGGGGCCAGGGCAAAAGTCCTAAAACCTGTGCCTGGCATAACTTAGCTTAAAGCGCATACTTTGCACCTGGTGGCTTCTGGGTCCTTTAAAAAAAGCGTTGTATTATTTTGGATTGCCGTGGTTTGATTTTCTTTCAAAATGAATGCTTTTCCAGTTTTGCCTGGATTTTGGGTGCAAAATAGCAGCAATGCACGAAACTTCCTTCTAGTAAGAAAGTTGCTATAAAAAGTTTTCTGTTGCTGCTACAGCTTGCTCTGAAAGCTTTGCTGTGATTTAAAATGCTTCGTTTGCTCCTGTGTCTGTAAGAATCTCTCATTTCCTTCTTTAAATTCCTGTCTAATTAAAAAAACAGTACATCATGGTTAAATAAAACTGTACCCAGGATAACCCTGATTTCCATATGCAGATTTATCTGCACTGACAGCCCCCTCTCCCTCTCTTAGTCTTTCTGTTTCCTCTCCCTCCCTCACTCTCCCTCTTTCTCTTCCCCTCTCTTTCTCTCCTTGTCTTTTTGTCTCTTTATGTCTATTGCATTATGCCTGAATAATTTTCAGTCTTTTTTTCCTCCCCTCTTGCACACACATGCTAAAATAACTAGACAAAGATGCAAGGTGGTTGCTGCAGTCCCTGTCTCTAGGACAAAACCAAGAAAGCTTGTGATTGCAATGCCACCTTTCCTTTTTTTTTTTTTTCTTCTTTTTTTTCTTTCCCAGCCATGCTTGGTGATTAAACTTCCTCAGGATGGGGAAGAAAAAGGAGCTGGAAATGAAACAGGGTTGAGGAAAAATCCCATTGCAGCAGCTGCAGCCAGTGGTGTCTGCTGCCAGATGTGCGAAGGTTCCTGGGGTCCTTGTCACTAAAAGGCAGTATTCAAATATTTGGAGACAAAAGCTGCATCCTCAGTGATCATTTTCTTTATTTAACATGGCAGCAGGCATCGTGTGGGGAAAAATCAACACGCTGGATGTTGAATCGGACTTTTCTCCTTTCTGGGATGAAAGGATGTTATCTATCCCGTGCCAAGAGGGGACTGAGGTAAGAGAGCTGATCCAGCTCCTATTTTTTCCTAGTATATTTCCTAAGAATCTTTTCTGAAACAACCTATATATATATATGTGTATGTGTATGTGTGTGTGTGTGTGTGTGTGTGTGTGTATATATATATATACATGTTTCTATATTTGTATATTTGTGTATTCGATTTCAAGGCAGTAAGAGGTAATGGGGTTTTTTTCTGCCTTCACATCAACCCCGAGAAACTTAATTCACAATATATATTCAGAGCTTGTTCAGAAAGGTCGTTTTGTGGAATTTTTTTTGAATACCTTTTTTGTTTCCAGAGAAGACTTCAGCAGTGACATCATGGTCGGCTGCTGATATTAAACCCTATTTTCAAAGTCTGTAAAAAAAAAAGCCAGTAACTTTGTGATAAGAAATTGTGCAGGAGATTCATATGCTCTATTTTTCAGTTGCACTCTAAATATTGGAAGTCTTATTAAAGCGATAGTGAGAATTTTTTATTATTATTATTTCTAGCACAGAAGCGATGAATGCTGCATAATTAAGTACAGTATTTAATTTGGCTGTTGTGAAGCAAAAGAATAAGGTAATAATTTTTATTGTACTAATCAGACTCAAGATGTTCTCTGTGTTAATTGGGTTAAAAAAATTGCAGTACTTATTAGAAATTCTAATTTCACAATGCAGCATTGACAATAAGCTCAGCCAGTGAATTATTCACATCTTTAATTTGCTCTCTTAATGACAGTGTTCTGTAATCAGAGTGCAGCGACTGCTTCCTATGCATTATGTATGATGTTCAGGACTTAAATGCAGGACATTATGAAGCCTCTCAGTGGCTCAGTAATTAGTTTTCCACAAGACAGGGCTTAGATATTCACAGATAAAAGTCTACAGCTGAGATAATGTTAAGGTGGTGACTCATGCTAACAAAAGCAGGGAAGTTCAAATTTAATGCTGAAACTGCTCTCCATTCTCCCTCATTGTGCGTAGGTGCAGGGGGAGGGGAAGAAAGTCTTCAAAACTAGCCCTCCATGGTGAGTACGCCGCGGACAGCCTGAAGGGGCAACCCGGGGCTTGTTCACTCCGGGACCGTGGTTTTGGCAACTTTACTGATGGGAGGGTGGGGGCGGAATTGCGTTTGGTGCCTCTTTGCTGTGGTTGTGAAAAGGGCAGTGATGTGCACACTATCAGAGGGCAATCATGTACAGGTGAGATGTATTTTAAAGGATTTCAGTTGAAACACTGACGTTTGTAACTTCGTCAAATTAAGATGGAGCTACTTTGTTATGTGTAGAAACTTTGAGAACACCTGATACTTGCTATATTTCTGTTGTACCTATTTCCGCTGTCGTGGTCTTTATACATTTTAGAAAACTTTATTTTCTAATAGTTTAGATGAACTATTAGAATATAATATTTAGATGAACAAAAGATGAACTGTGATGCAGGTTTGTTCTATTTTTCTTGGATCATTTACCTGGTGTTAGATCAAGTGATTTAAGTGTAGGGAATATGCATGGCTATGTAACTTTCCTACTTCTACATGCTGCTCATTACAGGCAAGAATATTGAAATGAAGCTGTAAAATCATAGTTTTAGTCTATGTCACTAATCAGACTGGGAGCTGTACATTTGTCTTGTGTTCTCCCATTAATCAATCATTTTTACTGGAAACAAAATAACTGACTAGAGAAGGTTCCTTACTTACTTTGTGTTAACTCTCCAAAGACTCCAAAGTCTTGTGGTCTTTTTACAGGACTGTGATTCTAACTATCAAAGTTGATCGGTCAATAAAAAGTTTCAGGCTTAAATTACAAACAAACAAACAAAACACTAAAGATCCTAACTTAATAGTAAAGTAGAGATACGAGAATAAGAATTAGGAGTACATCTAGAATTTTAAAGCAAAATATTGTAAAACTAATTACTTTAAATTTTTCAGTAGTCTACATCTGGAATTCAGTGTTATTGGCAGCTGTTGCTAGTGTTGTCTGGCCTCAAGGCCATGGGACATGTTACTAAGTAATTCCTCTTAGCAAGCAAAATCCTATATCCTGTGGCTGGATCAGACATTGGTGTTGCATAGTCCACCCCTGAAAATAGTTGTCATTAAACTGTTGAATAAAGAAGGCGCAGATTGGATCAAGGTAGCTAGGTGAGCCATAGATTGTATCAGAATTCAAGTGATTGTATACCTGAAGAACTTGATTTGGTCTTTTCCAGAATAAGACTTTCCTTCCAAGTCAAGATCCTACAGCAAGTGGGTCACTACACGGCTGCATTTCTTTGGTCACTTCAGCATGCAAGCATACAGTTGAAAATTATTCCAAAAAGGTGTCATACCTGCCCGCTCACTCTGCCTCCAAAGCCAGGGTCAATAAAAGTTGTCTTTTTAAGTGAACACTTGCCCATCTGCCTAAAGATTTGTTATGATTACTTACTTAAGTAAGTTATCTATTCCAGGATTTCACTAGTCTTCCCACTAGAACGTTTTTTGTGCTTTCTGATCTTAAACTTAACATGCTAAAAGTAAATTAGTTGAATACATTAGCTTTTGTTAATTAGTGGTTACAGGGATTTTGTTTTCGTCTTTGGCCCAGACTCTTACTTATTTGAGATTCTTAGTCATGTTTCCACTGTGTTATTCTTTTAAACAATCCCTGGTTTTTGTTTTCTTCTTTATAGAAAAAAACCCAATGTTTTTCTTGTATTTCTTTAATTCTTGTAGCTGTGCTCTGGGCTCTCATTATTTCTACATTCTTGAAATGCAGTGTTCTGGAATTAGACATGATTTCAAATGCCATATAAGGTCTATATTTTCACTTAATGAAATGTAGTTTGTCACTTCTTAAGAAAATCTAGTTTCCCTAAGAAAATTTTAACACAATGAATTGCACATTATAGATACAAAGACATCTGTTAACCCAGGATACAATCTAGGGTATCTATAGTGCAATTTGAAAAGGTGCAACGTGTTTTAATAGGTTTTTAATTCAAGGATTTATGCTTCTAGCAAGAGTCTTTATGGATATTGTTTCCAATATCCTTATTTCACAAGATAAGTACCTGTGACTGACCTGATTATTGATGTCTGGATGTGAGCCATCAAACTAAAAAGAATATCTGAAGTGTTCAGTCCTCAGAGAATTGTTTCAAGTTGTAGAAGTTCTACTGTAGAGTTAAAATTTTACCCAGTGACCATGCTATAAAGTAGCTTTAGAGGCTGGAAGTTAAAATCTGAACTTTTCCAGTCAGATTGGACAACCTGATTTTGAGGCACTGTGACAGGCAGGTGAGAATACTTTTTTACGAAAGTGGCAAGGGTGTTACTAGCAATCAAAAATGACAGTCCAGGGTTAACTGTGCAAGAGTATGTTGTAGATAAAAAAAAGAAAACAAACATTTTGAAAATAAGCCCATTCTAACTAGCCTGGAAGATTGACTCTACATATGAGCTGTGCATCTGGGAAAGAGCCAATTGTTGTCTACCCAATCTGTTAGAGTAAAGTGGAGGTCCATTCATTTTTAGCTCTGAGAAAGGAAGGGCCCAATATCTTTCCTGGGTCAGAGTAAGATAGTTCATACTGTCCTTGAGTCGTCATGTCATGGGAGGAGAACAACACTTCTGAAGGCAAAATGGAAATCATGTCTCTGAAGAGTTAAAGATGACTGGCTATGTTTCCAGAGGATCAGGGTTGATATAATCTGTTAAAACGGACATAGGGCTACCAAGAAAAAATTTAAGGACCTTTACATGGTTACACAGACATCTAGTTCATATATTTGCAATGTAACCCTTTTACTGTCCTCTTACTGGCACGTAACTTCTCTGGCTTAGGCATATTGCAAGTCTTTTGGAGTGATCTGATTCATATTTCTCTATTTGGTCATATATCAAAAAGCCAGGAAAATAGTTTTAATTCAGTTCAGTTTTTAGTGAAAAAAGTTAAGAAAAATCCATCCATAGTATATTTCCAGGAGTTGTATTTTATGCTTTTGTTTATATTGCTTCAGGCTCAAGTACCATTATAAATATGAGGTTCTGAAGTGGTATGATGAGTTAAGTATTTCTAAATGTCTTCTCTTAATCTAGCCTAATAATGCAGTCCTTTCATATGCATAATTCCCATGAAAACCAGTGGGAGTACTACATTATAGAAGGAATAATAGATACATATGCAAAGATGTCTTCATTTTGAGACATCATTGTTTTAACTTGATTGACCAAGAATAAAGTTAACTAAAAGAAATCAATACTGAAAGTAGAAGGAGGGTTATTGATAATATTTTTAATTCCAAATTTATCTGTTTCTCCACTGAAGCATACATGCCAATAGAATGACAGTAGTCAGAATATCTGATGGAAATCTCAAATGAATTTACATTCACTAATGCTTTCCAGGAAATATTTCACAAGTAGCTCATATGCTCTCTAGTCTGTAAAATTCCATATAATTGACTCAATATTAAGAATTCCAACCTATATATAAACCTATGTATATATTATGTAAAGTAGAATAGTGATAAATATTCATAGTATAAACCAGTTTGGGCTTTTTTTGCAAAGTCAAGCTGGAACTAACATAATATACTGTATGAGTTCACATACTCAATCTTCTGTAAAATGTAAATCCATAAAACTTTGCAGTTCTTATCTGTATCCATAGTAGGCCAGAAAAAATAGTAGTAGGAATACTTAATACTGTACAAAAGCATCTTGCTGCTTCCAAGTGGCTTTTCTTCTGTCTTATGATATATACGTATTTTCTGTACTGACTCTCGTCCCAGGAACTAATTCATATCCTCATTAAACCTGTTTTCATTTCTCCTGTGCTAATTTTTCAGCGTTTCTTTTTAAGCTTTTCCCCATGCTTTTTTTGAAGTTCAGGAGGCTTTTGCTATTCCCAAGGCATCCTTCCTCAAAATTCTTGTTTTGTTTCGACATGTGTTTGCAACAGTCCTTGAAAGATTCATATGACACTATCTTTTTTTCATTGTTTTCTTGTAGTATTCCATTTCTTGTCTCTTGCAATATTTAGATTGCAAGATCATTGGTGAAAACAAGGGTTTTTCCTGTGCTTGTAGAGAGAACAAAATAAAGGGATTTTAGGCTCTTTCTAATAGTAGGAATATAAAAAATGTGTGAAGTTGGTAATTTTAACTGTCACCCTTCTAATCCCTAGTAACACAGACTTTTCAACTCTTAATTTCTTTGTAATAGAATTTCATCTGGATTCTGGTAAGTTGACAGGTTAGGGCTCAAGAAAACTGAGAAATAAAGGGGCCACCTACAAGCAAAGCAGAACTTATCCTCAAAATATTTTGTTCAGTGCCCTCTGTTTACTACCTTTGTTTCTCCTATATACTTTGTCAAAAAGACCCTAGGTCAAATAAAATAATTCTGAAAGCTTTTCGTCTCTCAGGTACATCAGTTCTTTCTGGTGTGTGGTACACAGTGACAATGCAGACTCTGTTGGTCCAGATGAAGGATGGTGTCAGTCCAGCTGTAGACTGAGGGTTTTTTTCTCCAGAAGGAATAGCTTTAGCTGAGAGTGGTTGTGGTGCAGCTGTCTATCAGCATTTTGGTGTACTCTGTTGGTAGTATCAAATATGAAGGTGTACTTTGGGAAGAAGAAAGCACAACTGTGCGGTCCAATATGAAGCTTAGCAGGAAGCTCTGGCTAAACCGTATCACAAATTTTTTGATGCAGAATTTTTTAAACCAGGATATTTGCTTTACCACCGCTGCATGGATTTTTAGTTGACATGGAGGCAGTTAACTTGAAAGTGGTGCAGTTCTCTGAGTCCAACTATCACCCTCCACCTCGCACTGTCTAGTGTTGGGTTAAAAGGCTGGGCTCCCACTTTGCTAGTCAGCAAAACTCTTTCTCCTCACGTGTCCAGAAGCTATAAGTTTAGAAAGCGGATCGGTGTTTTGTGTGGATATGAATGTGGGTATCATACAAAGGCACTCAGTGTAAACCACATTTTCAAAGATGTGTATGAAAAGCAAAATATCTAGCTTTGACCAGCGTAATTTGAGAATTACAGGAATCATTCAAGAAAGTGGATCTCCAGTAAGCTTCAGCTGTGGTTTCCAACACCACACTATTTTGTCCATTCTTGTGCAATCTCAGAAAGATTCCTTTTTCATTTTCTCAGTGCTTTGTGCTCTTTGCCTCAATGCAACCTGACAAAAGGAAAATTTCAGATGATTATTGGATACTTAGCATAACTTCAAAGATTTTGTATTTAAAAATATGTTGATTTTTTTTCCCTTCTGAATATTACAAGAATATTTATATAGTGGAAGGAAGAAAGTGCTCTGCATATCTCAGATCTTCCTCTATCGACTTAGGAAACAGAGATATAATTAGCAAAAATGATTCAAAGGTGATAGCTCATATTCAGTTTCTCATTCTACATAGTTCATCTCTATGATTTCAGGAACTTCATTCTTGCATCTCCATTCCTCAGCTTTTTAGGAGAAAAGGAAATCTTCCTACTTATCACAGAATCTAAACTTCAAATCTCTTTGGACCATATGAATTTTAATGCAGATTTTCTTTCTTAGTATGTCATTAAAGTACACCAGTGACATCTTAGGCTCATTTAAGGACACCAGGGGGATGCTAGATACTCTAGGACTTGAGCAAATGTATAAAAACAGGTTGGTATGAGCAAGTGTGGAGATTAACAAGTGTTTCTAATGGTTATTGTAAAGGAGTTCTGCTGAGCATCTGTGTACTGAGATTCTTGAAAGGAGGTGGGGAAAGAGTTGATTTGTAAAATTATAAACGCTTCGCAGAAGGGGTCATTTAATATGATGCCTCTGAAATACCTTTTACATAAAACGTCTTTATAACTGTATTTCAAGATTTGCAAGAGAAATTTGTCAAAATACTAATTTTTAAAAGGAGCTTTGCATTGATGCCTTCAAATTTAAATTGTGTTCTTTAGTTTTATTTTGCTTTTTATTTATTTTAGGTCATGTTTTTGTGTTCATGTTTTGCACACCTTTAATATGATTTCCCATTGCTCTGTTTCTTAGAGCTTGGTAGCAACACAATCATATAGCCCTGAAGCTTTTCTTCACCCATTTAGATTTCATCAACCACAGCACTTATTTCAGTGTGTGGGATAAGGTTGTCTGAACTATGTCATATAACTATTTTTTAGCTAACTAAACGAACACTAAAAATATATTTATAAAACTATTTCCTGTTAAGTTTGTGGGGTTCGTGTTGGTTTTTTTATCCCTGGGAAAAAGTGATTAGTGAAGAAAGGATGACCTGTCTCTTTAAAGGCATTCCAAAACCTAGTAAGAACCAGTGAAAAAAAAAGCTTTAAAAACTGTACCTAGAAATCAGTACAGGTTGTCCAAAGATGAGCTGTTAGCCAGTACACTAAGACAACTTTATACAGATACTGTTTTTATCAGCTGATATCAAAATCTTTGCCGAAGTAAATGATCTTACCCTTCACTTTGCAGATGTCCTGGCTATCTAGTTTGTAAAACATGGGTGTAAAATGATGTCATCTTTGTTTTGACAGCAGCAACTTAAATAAATACATCTAAAGCAGGCATTCTGGCTGAAGAGTTCATAATAACTGTACAAAGGAACTATTCTGCATTGTCTGTCAGTCATGGATTAAAAAAACCAGAAGAGTTTTGTTCCTCTATCTGGTATCTAACCTTCGAAGGCCTCAGTCTGTATGATAACTACAAATAATGCTATTGTGATGATCCTATCTCCAGATGTCCCTAGTAGGATGTGAATAGAAGTTGTATTACCCTTTTGGCAGAGAAAGGTTATACAAGGTATAAGGGTGAGGATGATGTTTGATAACTAGATCTGAAATCTCCTGAGGCAGATTTCTTTCTGGCAAGAGAGAAGAGGAAGTTTGTCTGTCTGAAGTAATTTTGCACTTTGTAAAATCTCTTATATTTTATTCTGTCTCCAGTAAACACACACACACAGAAGCTGAAAGGAATTATATATATTTTTTAGAGATTCCTCAGGTTTCCTGATGAGAGTTTTGTGTTGTAATTTGCCAGCTATGCTTGTAAGACTTAGAAGTACATTAAACTTTGCTTGTTGTCAGTCTGACATGAGAAGTTTAAGCTTGGAGCAATTAAAGTAGACAGCAATGAGAATAAATAGACAGCTTTCTCACAGCAAGCTAAAACTAGAGAAATGAAAATACATTATCATGAAAACAGTGTTGGAAAAATGTGTCTCAAATTAACTACTGGGCATAAGTAATGAATCATACCTAATTGCATGTTGCATATTCTAATAGATTTAACAATACTTACCAAAATAAGGAAGCCACTCTATTTGAAAAATGAAAATTTTGCAATGGTATCATATAACAGATTAGACCTAATAATTTCAAGTAGGTTGGTAAAAGCTGTAAAATCATGCTGTAATTACATTTAGAGCTAGGTGCTTTTAGTCAACCTTATCCAGTAAAACAACACTCCAAAGATAATCTAATTTATCCTCTGCTCAGACTGATGTCGTTTTCAGTATACGGCTATCCTTTGTGGACTAAATTAGAAAAATAACCTCCCCATTTCAACACTGAGTACAAATTCAAGCTGAATGTTCCAGGAGATTGTTAAAGCCCATCTTAGAGGAAGGACTGAGGTGATGGACTTCTCTTATCACTATTTCTTTGGGAAAAAAAATACGTTTTCAGAGGCGCATTGAATGAATGGTATTGGTGTTTCACTAAGGGATGAATTACAAGCAGCCCTCACAACTCTGAGCACATAGGGTTCACCCTTGCACTTTGATGGGAAAAGTTCTTGCATAGTCCCTTGTCCTGGTGCATGCACAAATATGGTTCTTAGCAAAAAAAAAAACCCAAAAAAACCCCTAAGAACCAACCATTTGCAATAGTGGCGAAAATTTACAGTGAGGCAGACATTTGAATAGAAAGATATTTGAGAATAGATTCTTCCTACACTAATAAAAGGAAAAGAGATTTTTTTGTTGTTGTTTGTTTGTTTGTTTGGCATAAAGAGCACCAGAGACAATATTTTTGGTTGAAATTATGAAAATGGTTTTGACCTCATCTAGAGCCTATTTAAGTTGAATTTTATTTTTTTAATGATATTGTATGATATCATAAAGCATGCAGAAGCAATTAATAGAAAGCCAGCAGGAGACTTACTGAGAGACTTGAAAAAAGAGAATGAATGTCGCTGTTTGACTGTCATTCAACTTTTTGGGTATTTACCAATAGAGGACACCTTTATACTGCTCAGTAAAGCAGATAGCCAACGAAAGTGTGCCAGGTTTATGGAACAGAATGTGTTGGAGAGCTTACAGTGAAAATCTGGCAATTTATTTCAAAATAGGTTTATTTTAGAGTTTTTAAAAAATAACAGCTGATTATTTAGTAACAGCAGTTTGAGATACTTCAAGACCAGGTTTTCTGAACCTTTGTTCTCTAGAGATTGTTTCTTTTTCCTGAAACTTTAGAATTCACTTTTTTGACTGCTTTTGAGTATTTTGATCTTGATTTTATGTACTTAGCTAAGTTATACTTTAGATATTCACAGGAGAGCAGGTAGCATTTTTAGATAAATATTGCCAGTCATCTTTACTAATTGAATAATCTCTTGTATATTAGCACAGTGATTTAATCTTTTTGAAATCAATACTCTATCTTAATACTTCTTAGTGCAAGCTATTATTAGCAAGAAATCAGCTAGATATACGAGATAATCACAGCTACACAAAAGCCACCTATCCTTTATAAGTAAACAGTGTGATAATTAACCCACAAGATTTTTCCCGACCCTAAACTGAGGGTCAATCAAGCTGGTTATGTTATATTTGAAGTGCAACTACACTGACTAAGATCTCAAAAAATAATATCACTGAACTAGCATATTGTTTTTTCCAAGCTGTTATACTGTACATCTTAACACAGCAGCTAAATTGAACACAGCTTTTTGGTGGTGCAGTACTGCTGTATGCTTCTGCTTCAGGACCTACCTTCATCTGAGCAGGTATTTGGGATGTCTTCCCAGTATGCTGTTGCAAATACAAATTGCAGTCTCTCTCCATATTCATTTTGAATAGTAGATTTTTGAAACTCGAGGTTTAAAATGTTAATGCTTCTCAAAATATTATTAGTTGACAAGACAAAGCAGTCTTCTATTTCACCAGTGTTAACACTGTTTACGAACTTTCTCTCATTCTAGTTGAATTGTAAAGATTGTTAATAAAGTCAAGTAAATTGTCTTGGGATGCTTAGTATCATACAATAGTCTGGTACAAGATGTTTTCCTGTTTAAATTTGGCATAGTTAAGTTACAGTAATAACAGAAGTGATATGATCCATCTCTTGATACTAACAGTGTTCTCCAACTGCTGCTTTCAACCTGTTTGGATACTGAGCCAGTTGGACTTTTGATCTGATCCCATTCAAATATTCTTAAAGCAACTGTTACACCTAAAATCTGGTCCAAAGAATAGATGAGCTTCCTACTCCGAAGAAAACAGTGTGGCAGAGTAGCAAAATGCACATTTCCTTACACATTGCACATTTCACTAGTTATTTGCAGCATTTTTTGGCAGAATGTTAGAAAAAGTAGATGATGTATAAGATACTTCAATTCCATACCATTTTTGGACATTGTTTATGTGCATGATTCTGAACGATCCAGAGCAGTGAGAACTAGATTGCTTGTCTTGATGAATAAAATGAGATTTGTGGAAGTTTGGTGCATAAATTCCAGAAAATAGCACAGGAAATCACTGCTCTAACAGCTGCCTGAATCAGTATATCCCTTAAACTCAGCACATATATTTTACTATGATCTTAATTTCCACTTAAATTTAGGTTCTTGCATGTAGCTACCTGGTGTGACCACTGCACTCTTGCTTCTCCTCAATGTCTGTTAAAATCTAGTGATAAAAAGGGTGGCACTGAAACACTGCCTTCATCTTTGGAGGTGTCTGATATGTTTTGGGAGAGGTACTTGGTACGCTCTCAGTGCAGATGGGCAGCACTAAGATCTGCAGAAATCCCTAAGTGTGATCACATCTGTGTTTTCATGTAGCACGTTTTAACTACCAGGTTGTTCAATAGTCTGAGAGGGATGATTGGGGGAGCCAGTGGGTGCTGAGCCACACTGCAGGCAGGAATGCCAGATTCTTAGTGCAAGGGAGAAGAAGAAAGAGTGGCGGGCTGCATGCCAAAGAGATGGAGAGAGTGGAAGGAACAGCATATTGGTTGGTTTTATGCTTTGAATTAGAGGGTTTTGGTTTAAGAAATTGTCCTGTAAGACTAAATAAATCCATATTGCCTATGGGTTTGGATTTGTGAGTTGATATTTTAATTGAGTTATACCTACCCTGAGTTTATAGGCTGCAGTATAAACTGACCCTGTATTAGACAAGAGAGAATCAATTTGAAAAGGGGGGCCTTTACTGAGAAGTGAGTTTTGCACTACTAAGTAAAAGTTGCATTCATGTTGCATTTTCTTTTAGCCAGCAGACACCCCATACAGCTGTCTGCTTTCAAAAAGTTTGTAGAATGTTAAATCTTTGAGACCTTTTCCCATGCATTGGACTTAGATGGAATTGGTTACTGGAAGTGATCAAGAGGAGCTGAGCAAAGCAGCTCATTTTTTTCAGGAAACCATGTAAAAAGGAACAATAGCCTTTGGTTCAAGGAGCTTTTTGTTCTCTCAGAGTCTACAAAAAATGCTGCCAAGCTTGGTGTCTTAGTAAAGATATGGTGTTTCTTTCATTTAAACTAATTTAAATATACTCATTATTTCTTATTCATAGAAACCTGATCCATATCCTGAAGAATCAGGTCAGGTGCCAGGCTTTTAGGAGTAAGAGCTTCTGATGGAAAGCTATTAATGATGTTTCTTTCTCCTCTTACCCTAGAAAACTGAATCCCATGCCCTGCATTCCTATTTCCTTACTGTCCCCTGCTCTTCATATCCCTATTATTTTATGGTTTATAGTATTCACTGTTTTCCTTTTTCAAGTGATTATTTTGCAATAGATCATTCACTTTCCTAGCCCCAAATAACCCATTCTTTTTCCTCAATTATTTCATAATCAATAGCAAAAAACCCCAGTAATTATTGCCTGGTAGACATTTTCTCTGCTTTTTAAAAGCATCAGGTTTCTTACTTAATGCTTTAAAAGTCTTTAGAAATTTTAGCTAAAATTGTGTCATTTTATGTTTTCTCTGTGTCATCAATTTTCTTAATCTAGGAAAAGAAAAAAATATTGGAATATATCTACAAACATGAAGTGATAAATAGTAAAAGGTTGACAGTTGGTAGTAGTACTTTAATAGAATCATCTTCAATAACAACTCCTCTGGTACCTGTTATATGTGCTCATGAATAGCCACTGAACTAACACAAAACATCTGCTGCTTTGGCTGAATTTAAATGCCCCAATCTGATAACCTTGTCGAGAAATTTAACAGTCGTCTAGAATGGAAATCCACATACCAGTCCTGATCCATCAGAGAATGAGACTCCACGCATGCAGAAATACACATTAGCAGATCCAAAGATTTTGTGTCGAGCATTATTTTGTATTGCTGTGTTTTACATAGTGGTTAATGGTTCAGAGTTAGGGAGAATTGTAATTATACAGGTAAATATGCAGGCACTGCCTAAAATGTAGCCCTGATAAAATAGGCAGAAAAATGTATTTATTTAAAATTGGATTCACTGATGCATGCATGTGCAGATTTTATAGAGTAATAAAACTCTATATGCAAGACCTGTTCATATTCCAGATTCTTAAAATTTTCGGGGATTCTTCACCTAAAGAACACTTAAAGAAATATTTCTTTTACAGTATCACTGCCATTTACAGTGTATTTTGGGGGAGTATTTTATGTGATATATGTTAAAATTTATTTTCCAAGAAAAAAGCACTCTTACATACTTGTAGATTTCTCTGACTTTTCTTGCAATATCTTTTTTTCTCATTGTGTCAATTGTTTGACGGAAACTTCGTACCACTTTTATAAATGAAAGTGATTGATAGATGTTTTGGTTTTGGAAATCATTGGGTGGACTTACCGCTTTCTCACTGCTTTTTAAAAACTAGTGTAATGGAGAATCTGTTAATTCTCAAAGCATAGCATGGTAAATTCTGAGTTGTCTTAATGCCATAACAGCTGGAACAGATTTGAGACTGGATGTAGAAGTTCCTGGGGCTTCTACTTGAAGGTGCTTAGCTATTTTTCTGTGAAATTTACTTAAGTACTTCAGGTACAAAATTTCTGTATTTGATACAGCGTTGGCAAAAATGTAGTACCTGAAGGAGAAATAGTTTAAAGAGCAACTTGAAAGTTGTTTGTTATAGAGATTCTGGGGACCCACCTAGACTTATTGCTATGGTCTTGGGGAAAAGTAGCAGGACCAAATTTTTTTCCAAATTTATGTATATGAAGGAATACAGGGTAAGGATACATATTTGTAGGTATGTGTATGTGTTTGTGTATAGTTGGTTACATTATTGTTCTGTAGAGAGCTCTGATCCCCTTCAATGTCATTGTAATTATATAATAGATAAGTAATTAAGGCTTTTTGCACTTGTGTTCATTTAATTGCTCTTTTTTTACTTTTTTTTTTTTATTTTTTTTGGTGTGTGTGTGTCTTCAGGTGACCAAAAATCAGAACAATTTTCAAAGACAGGATTATTATTCATAGTATAATGGCATGTATTCTTCCTATTGTTATCCGCACATCTTTCTACATTATCAAATGGGGCACTCTAAGATAATTTTGCACAAATTAATAATTCCAATAAAAATGAATTAATTCAAGAATATTTTACAAGATACTTCTTCTTCTTTTCTAATTAATAGTTGTATGACCTACAAGTCAAATCTAAAGTAATCTCATGAGTTTCTTGATCAGTGGAGAATACTCTTAATTACAAAAAAACAGAGCCAATCTATAATTGCTAAAAAGTTACAAAAGAGAGGGAGTGTTCCAAATAGGCTATATTGAAAGATCTTCTAAACTTCCTTGAATCTTTTATCTATATCTCTAAAATTCACAAAATTGTGAGCAAAAAACCCAGTGCAACTGAAGCAAATGACAGGTTTTCTTAGAAGAACTTAAGGAAGATAAGAATATGAAGTGGAGTTTCTTTCATTTTTGGTTTGGTCTTTTTGGGGTTTTTATCCCTTCAGCTGTGCAATTAAAAGAGAGCTGGCAGCAAATGAAAGAGTTTGAGTCCCAACATTGGGACATGACAAAATACAAGAGCAATGCAAAATGGTCAATGACTCCATGTCCTGGTGGACATTGGTGACAAGTGGTGTCCCTCAGGGCATGTATTGGGGTCACTGCTATTGAATGTCTTCATCAGTGGCACAGACAATGGGATTGAGCACACCCTCAGCAAGTCTGCAGTTGACACCAAGCTGTGTGGTACTGCTGACATGCCTGAAGGGTGGGATGCCATCCAAAGGCACTGGACAAGCTTGAGGAGTGGGCCCATGGGAATATTGTGGGGTTCGAATGGGCCAAGTGTTGCACCTGGGTCAGGGCAACCCCCAATATCAATACAGGCTGGAGGATCAATACAGGATGGAGGATCAAGAGGAGCCTTGCCAAGAAGGATTTGGGGGTGCTGGTGGATAAGAGGCTGGACATGAGTTGACAATATGCACTTGCAGCCCAGAAAGCCAGTTGTATCCTGGGCTGCATCCAAAGCAGTGTGGCCAGCAGGGTGAGGGAGGGGATCATGCCCCTCCACTCTGGTGACAACCCCCACCTGTGTCCAGCTCTGGTGACCTCAGTGCAGAAAAGACACGAGTCTGTTGGAGCAGGCCCTGAAGAGGGCCACCAAGCTGATCAGAGGGATGGAACACGTCTCCTATGAGGAAAGGCTAGGAAAACTGGGTTTGTTCAGTCTAGAAAAGAGGAGACTCTGGGGAGACCTTATAGCAGCCTTCCAGTACTTAAAGGGAGCCTACAAGAAAGATGAGGAGAAATATTTTACCGGTGCCTGTTGCAATAGGACAAGGGAAAATGGTTTTAAACTGAGACGATAATTTAGACTAGATACAAGGAAGAAGATTTTAAAATGAGCATGGTGAAACACTAAGGTGAGGGTGGTTGCCCAGAGAGATGCTCCATCCTGGAGATATTCAAGGTCCTGTTGGACAGGGCTCTGAGCAACCTGATCTAGTTGAAGATGTCTCTGCTCATATCAGAGTGGATGAGATGTTCTTTAAAGGTCCTTTCCAAACCAAACAAGTCAATGATTCTGTGATTCAGTCTCATTCTACTGCTTATAGCTTTATTATGTTAATCAATGACAGGGGTTCCTAAATTTAAAACTTTCTTTGACATCCTAGATCAAGGGAAGCCAGAAAGAGTTCAGTATTCCTATAGCCAGACTACTTCTAGAAACCGTTATTAATTTTTCTGTCTGGCTTTGGGAGAGGTGACTGCCATACAGACTATGCATGCTATTGTTTCCTGAAAAGTGGAATGTACATGCAATAGAGATGAACTTAAAATTTGCAGCATAGTTCCACACGGGTCTGTGCAGTATTAAAATGCATTAAACTAACAAAAGGTAAGCCTCAGTAGGTAATACTAAAACCAGTAGTGAGACCCTGATATGCTTCAATACTGTGTTAGAGAGACTGGAACATCTGAAAAAAAAAAAAAAAGGCACAAAAAGTGACTTAATGAATAAAGTTGCCATATATGTAAAGAGGAACAAAAAGTACAAAACTGAGGAACTGAGGTCAGTACTATTTTTCATTTATCTCTTCTATTTTGACACTTTTGTTAGTGAGCTAGGAAATCAATAAAGACTAATTTCATTGGCAAGGATTAGAGAGTACATAGGAAGAAACACTCAGGATGTGTATAGTTGCTTTCAAGGGCACTTTGAATAAAATATATTTATTATAAAGTAAATTGAATGGTTCTTTTTGTCTAATTGGCTCATATATCAAACATTAATTCTTTGGAATACTCACTATACAAAATGAAGTTTGCAATATTGGATATACAAAAAGTATTTTGTTTATTTCAGTTATTTTTACACCCTTATAATAAATGCTTGTCTGATAACCAAAGGCCTTTCATAGAAACAATAAATCATGTAACTCAGAGTGTCAGTATAATACAGGAAGTGTCCTTATAATACCCTGTTAATCAATAATGTTCAAAAATTAAAATTATTCCATGAGCATAATCTGTGATGTAGTTTCTCTGAAAGAAAAATTCATGGTTTTGTGCCTTCTATAGGAGATTAACTAACCAGTATCTGGAAAGTTAAAACTGTTAGTTCTGGAGTTAAGAATGTGGTTGCAGACTAGATACCCACCAACAGAAAACAGGCTTTGGCAGGAGGAAAAAAAGAGATTCTTCAAAGCTGAAGAGGATCCAGATGTACTTTCCAGCAAAGCATCTGGGCCAGCTGACCCTGAGCTATGCAAGACTGATGGGAGGAAATGGGGAGTGATAGAAGTAGGAGACTCCACGCAGTGAGGGCTAGAGGCAACCATTTGCCAACCCAACCTGCCACCTAGAGGTTTTCTGCTTGCCTGAGATCTGGATCCGGGACTGTGTTGCCAAAGCTTGTCCAGACCTATGACAGTTGCTTCCTGCTGTTCTTCCATGTGGGTACCAATGATACTGCTGGCGGCAACCTGGAGAGTATCACAACTGGCTGCAGAGCTCTGGAGGCAATAGCCAGCAATGTGGGGGCCCAGCTCTTGTTCTCAATCTTGCAAGGAAAGGGAGGGCTCTAAGGATACTGCACATCAGGGTTTGGTTGTGGAGCTATTGGTGGCAACCGAGATTGGGTTTCTATGACTGTGGGATCCTGCTTGAGGATCAACACCTGCTTGGAAGAGGTTGGAATCCACCCCCATAAGCAGGCCAATGGTGTCTTTGCCAGCAGAATGTCTGACCTGATAATTAGGGCTTTCAAATACCCATGACATAAGGGTAGGACATTACCACCAGCCCTGTGAGAGAGTGATGGTCAGGGTTGACAGCAAAAACCTTGGGATGATGTAAATGAAAGGGAGCACAAAGTCAACAAAACAAGGCTAAAGTAGGGCCATTTCAAGCATTTGTGTGTAAACAAGGAAGTGCCTTATGGGAAAGTGCCATTATTAGAAAAAACCAACAACCCAGACCTTTTCTGAGAAATCATCATGCTAGTATGCCTCTATGATGGTCTGTAAAGTAGTGTGGAGAGTATTTATATGAGGCAAAATAGAGATTTATATGCAGTTGCAGGGATATTATCTTGTTGGGATCATTGAGATGTGGTGGAATGGTTGCATGACTGCAATAGAAGAATAGATGGCCCTGTTTGAGCTGGGAGGTTAGACCAGATCACCTCCAAAAGTCCCTTTCAACCTCAGACATTCTGTGATCCTGTATTCAGCTGAAGTTAATACATGTTCTATTAAACTCACTATTTCTGATCATATATTCCTAATAATCTTGTGTAACAAGCACTGGCAATAAAGGGCATCGTAACTTGTATTTTCTAGTGAAGGAATGCGGTATTAACTTATAGAAGAAATGTCTTCTAATGGTTTCCCTTGGAGTAAATGAGCAGCGGAAAACAAGCTCCAGTCTTATGCATACCAAAAGTTTGATGCAGTATGTTCCAAGGTGTGTTTGTTCTTTAATTACCATCTTAGTTAAGTATCACTGAGAGGAGAATTAAGGTCTTCACATCCACTTTGAAAAGACTCCTGTAGAAGCAGTAAGTCTGCTTCAAACTTCTGGTCAGATTTATTTCAGAAAAAATTAAGTGTGCAGTTCAGTTTCAATGCATATTTTCCATAAAATCAAGATTATTTAATCATTGCTGTAAGTCAGTGTAGCTTGTAGTCATGAATAAAAGCATGACTACTTAATTCATTGTTGACTTCTTTGTTGGTGCCCAGCTGACATAGAAGACAATATGTCTCTCATATGGCCTCAGCCTAGCTGTAGAATAAATTTGTAAAGGCAAAACATTTGAAGATGAAAGATCTAATCCTATACTTTTAGGTGTGCTGTGGCTATTGCTGTAATTGTGAAGGGCCAGACTAGGGAAGAATTCTGGAACATCCTTAATGTGATTAACAAATTATAAAGGAAATTTTAGGAAAAAGGACTTATTATCACTTACCGGTGCAATACACCCTCCTGCATCACATGACTTGATCACACTTTTGGAGTTGCATAACTTTTCTATTCTTCCTATTCAAAATATTGAATAGAGTATGTATGCTGCCAGGTAGTTGTATTATGTGCTTCTTAAGAATGGTGGAAAAGATAATGCAGTGAAATCTGTATTCCCTTCACAGTATCAGCACCCTGCTGAGCAAGTACCTCCTCTTATTCTGGAACAGCTGCATTACATTAAGTGTTTCTGAAGGAATTTTCTAATGGAATTTCAACAGAAATCTAACAACCAAATATCTTGGATAATATTTTTTTTCTATTTAGAAAGGGTTTAAAACACCAATAATTGTCCTTTAGAGAAGATATTATATTTTAATAATACTGATTAATAGTATTATACAATATAAGCATGCTACTCTTGTTGTTTAGTTTGTTAAACTCTTTAATATAAGCTTATAATTGCGTCAATGTCCTACACTAAATCACTACTTTGCTCTAGGAGATGTTTATATAAAGATGTGAAATGATGATTCCTTTAGAGAGGCTACATATTAAAGACATCCATATACCAAACACCTCACTCATTGGGACTTCATTGGGGCTACATACACATTAAAATTAAGCATGTGTTCACAGTGAGCTGGGTACTCAAACAGAAAAGTGTCACGAAGATGAGATCCAGTCAAAATATGTAGAGTTATAGGCATATATTTCCCTGAGTACTGTGTAGATATACAAAACTTCGAATCATTAAATTTAATACAAGCAAGAAATTTTAGAGGTAATGTTGTTTTAGTCTTTGTTGTCTCTAAATCTTTTTTCTCTTTGGTTTGTCTTGTCATCTTTTTGATCCTTCCTATTTTGTGGTTTGGGTTCACTTACACATAACATTGAGACCTTCAGTGATTACATGGTCAATCAAATAGCTTTAAACATTGGGATTCTGTAGGTAGGCTGTCACTAAAACAACATGTAGATACAACAAACATAATTTATATGTTAGACCTTTATTGTGCTACATGATTTAATTATAATGATACCTTTACACCTAGATGTTCTGTCATCAGAATGTCT